>APFE030245550.1:45019-59411 GCA_000404065.3 Pinus taeda
AAATGGTTTAGTTTGGTAACTAACCATGGGCCTAATTTATTTTTATATTTTTCTAATAATTTATATAAATAATTTAATTACTTATCATTAAATTGATAAATATAGTATTATATTAGGTACTGAATAATATTAATAATATATATATTTATTAATAATTTGAATAATTAAATAGATTAATTTTAATATCTAACCACTGTTCTGTTTTATCTTTTACCCAATTTACTTAACTATATAAATATAATATTAATTATAAAGAATATTAATATTATTTTAGTTAAGGGAGTTTGACTGGGGTTCTTAAGTTGAAAAATAGCCGTTAGTCTTTTTAGCCGTTGGAGTCTTTGCTTAGACTATTTAACACGCTAAACTGGATCTGGTTCTTCAACTTGTCCTGACGATGAACCACACTAGTTGGTTCGAAACGCGTCGACAAATGATCAATTATGTGATTTCGCCAAAAAGTTTCTAAACAATTGCTATGGATCACAGAAGTCTAAATTCCTTGATATTTTGAGTTGTTTAAATATTTATTTTGAGTATTATTAATTTTACCAGTGATATAAATGATATTAATGATATTAAAAGGGGGGTTATTATAATTCAAATTTTTGTGATTTTTGGGAAAAATCACATTGACAAAATATTCTATGATGAATCATGTAAACGTGTCGATCTAATTTAATTATTATTATTGAGTGAGAAATTAGTATATTTATTATTATTGATTATTTATTACAAATTTATTAGTTTTGTAAAAAATTAACTTATAAATATTGTAAAGAATTTATTTATATTGATATAATTGATTAATAGTAAAAAATATTTTTTAATAATATTTATATTATTTTTACACATTAAAATAAAATGTTTTAGTTAAAGTTGTTTTTTTTAAGATAAAGAAACAAGTTATAATTCAAAATTCAGTAACAAAAAATTAATTACAATTATAATTGTACATATTTCAGACAAAGACATACATTTTTAAAAGAAGGAAGCATAGTCATACTAAGAAGTTGCTGCTCAAAAACTTTGATCTCAAATTTCATTGCTTGTATCATTATACAAATGAAATATATTGTTTACAAATTGAGATAAAATATAAAATTTATATTTAAGCAAATTCTTGTATTTTTTTTTGAAAAAATCTAAAAAAAACCTTAATTTTTCTAACCATTAATGCTATATAACAAGAAGCTTATAATGAAAAGGAAAATTTTATTATTTAAAAAAATTTAATGAAAAATTATAATATATATAGAAGATTTTAAATAAACTTGTTGAAAAAAAAAATGGTAATGATTTTGTTGGTTGAGATTTTAAGATAGGTACTATACTATCCAACACCCATAATACTAACACTTTAAGATGACACTTAAAGATAAACATAGACTTATTCATAGTGGATTTTTGAACTTATTACAAAATTCTTATTGTGTCTTTAGTCACACCATGGGATCCTATATTGTACACACTTAATCGTAGACCATGAACATTGAAGCCTAAGGCTTAAAGGTTGAGACTCACATGACATGTCCATACTCATGGGCCATTGGTATTCTATATAAAACACTAATCAACTTTCCTTCTTTATGTACTTGAAACATTACTTTTTTGTTTGATTTTGACAGTTTTATGTAGTTTCTTTAGTGTTCGCACATTGGTAATAGCTCTTAGTTTTTATAAAATGGGTCTATTTGTTAGTTCGATTAGAAAACAAATATATTTTGAGGTTGGATATGGAAATCTCAGTTGTGTGGTTACTAACGCTATGATGTTAATACATTCAAACTTACATCTAAACACAACTGGATGTGTGCTTTTTTAGGTGTTATCCTCAGAAGATTATGAATTTCTTCAAAATCCATGTCTACATATTATTGAGTCGAGAGGCTCATTGAGCGGAGAGGCTCATTCTACAACCCAGTATGATGTGAGTCTCATTTTATAGCCTAGTATTATATGTAAGGATGTTCGTTCGTCATCAAAATTGGAATTTTTCTCATGTCGGCCAAAATAAATATTTTAAAAAGTCTAAAAATTAAAAAAATTAAATAACTCTACAAAACATTTAAATAATATATGCTCCTAAAAAAAATTACATTTGAACAAATTGGATCCCTCTGGTGCATGTTAGATCTGTATTTAAAATGGATCTATGTTGGTTAGTTCTTTAAATACTGGAATCCTCCCAAATTCTTAATTAAAAGTGGCTTCAATCTTGTGTTATATTTTGTAAGGTCCTCCTTAAATCCAACTCATCAAATTGTAAGCTAAGATTTATTTCCTCTTCAAAATACATTATATTTAATGGGTTTGACCACATTAATTGAAATTTTTTAGAGAATGGTTTAGCATATTATGTACAACATTTGAATTTTATGGTCAAGCCAGAACAAATTTGTTTGATCCTTTTAAAGTAATATAAAACATACACATTTATGATATTACTTGGTTGAAGGGGAGAAGAAGGCGTTTCGCGGCTAGGGTTTCCTGGGTCGCGGGTTCCCAGCTGACAGTCCCGTGACTGCCTCTGCTGTAGCAGCCTGACCTGGTCTGTTCGGTGCCCAGCGCGCGTCCTGGTCAACCAACGGTCTTCGGAGGGTAGGTAAGTCAGGGTCCTTGTGTTTCTCCCAATCTGTCTTTGTTTTTGTCCACTCGCTGCCGGCCTGATTGGAATGGGAGAACCAAGGGGGGGGGGAGAGATCCCCTCCTTCCATAATGTAGTAATAGGAGAAATAAGCTCAGTCGGAGATCCCCAGGCCGGCAAGGAAACCCAGTTTCCAGTAATGGGTAACCTATGGCAGAAAAAGATGAGAGGAAAATGCCTTCCTAGGTCTCAAAAACAGCCAAGGTATGTCGTTCCAAACAACAAACTGGAGGATTATAGCTGTTACATGCGTGATCATGCCATAATATGCCGCTTTGTTGGGTATTGGCCTTCTGAGCGGGAGCTCTACAGGTGGATTGAGCAACGATGGAAACCCAGGGGCCAGATTGATCTCAAATTAGGAGCCCAAGGTTTCTTTACAGCAATCTTCTCCAACCTGGAAGACAAAAACAGGATTTTCGAGGAGGGACCCTATTTCTTAAACAATGCTGGATTGTTCATGAAATTCTGGGAAGAGAGGTACAACCCAGAAAAGGAAACTATGATGGATGCTCCGGTCTGGGTTAGATTATTTGGGCTCCCTGACGAGTTCTGGGACCCTCAAATCTTGGAGGGGATTGGCAACACGATAGGGAGCTTTGTCAAAACTGCTGAGATCACAAAAAGAGGTAAGTATAATGCTTATGCGAGGATTTGTGTCTACATAAATCTGGCAGAGCCTCTCCCAGAAAACGTTGAGGTTGAATATCATGATTCAATCTGGAAACAGCCACCTGATTATGAGCATATTCCCTTTCGCTGCCGTATATGCCATGAATATGGCCACCTTTATAGGCAATGCCCTCTGAACAAAGACGACGAGACTAAAAAGAACCAGGCAGCTCATCACCAAAACACGGAAAAGAAGGATGATTCGGAAAGAGGCTTCCAACAGGTAGTAAGGAAGCGAAAACAGAACAAGGAAGGACCGAAAGTCCAAACCCTGAAGAAGTCCAATCAAACAAGCAACCAAAACCCTTTTGAGGCTCTGCAAAATGAAAAAGAAAACTACGAAGTAAATCTAGAAGATGATGAAGATCCGGAGAATTCACCCATGGATATCACAGGGGAAGGGGAAGAAAAAGGAAAAGACATGAAAAACTCAGGCAAGGAAACACTGGAGGAAAAGGAATCAGAAACAGAACAGGCATCTAGGATGGACGTGGAAAACCCAATAGAGAACGAAGCTGAAGAGGAAAAAATCATGAGAAAGTTACTTCAAGAATGGAAATACCTGGATCACAGATTCATTCCTGAAAAGCAAAAACAACTGTATAAAGAAGTTTTCCAGAAATACAAAGAGAAAAAAGGTGAGCCCCCAGACAGACCAAACACAAATGAAAATGAACAGGACAGTGAAGATAAAGGATTGGGCAACTCTGGCAAAATCAACAGGAAACGAGGCCGGAAAACAATGAGTGAGACGATCCAAACAGTGGGAGAGGTTCTGATAAACTCAGGTAAAGTGATACCTCTTTCGGAGGTATTTTTCCCCTCTTACAAAAAGTTTTAAATGATAGTCATCAGCTGGAATATTAGAGGCCTGAATAGCAGAGGTAAACAGAGACACATAAAGGACAAGCTGAAAAAGGAGAAGCCCAGTATTATGATATTACAGGAAACAAAAATCTTGGTAACTCAGTTAGCAGAAATTATAGATAAAAGTAACCTCCCATATCAAGTGATTGGGCAAGATGCAATAGGGGCTGCAGGAGGTATTGCACTCTTGTGGAATCCCAACGAAATTATTTTAGACAACTGGTCCAGTATGAATGGTTCTATTACTGGCCTAGGTAGGATAGTGGGCACTACTCAACAGGTGATCATTACAGGGGTTTACGGCCCTCCCTCCCCGGGGAGAAGGGAACAATTCATAAATAGCCTCAAAACTATTCGCAGACTATACCCAGAAGCGGCTTGGATCATCGGTGGAGACTTCAACCTGATTCGATCCTTGGACGAGAAAAAAGGAGGACTCAGAAGGAGAGATCATTTCATGGACAGCTTCAATGACATGATCGAAGAACTCAGGCTTGTGGATATTCAAAGTCTCAATGGAGTCTACACATGGAACAATAGATGGGGTGGCAGAAACCAAATAGCTTCCAGATTGGATAGATTCCTAGTGTCGGAAGCCATCATGAAGCTGGATGTTTTTGTGGAAGCTAAGATCTTACCATCTTTAGGATCTGACCACTGGCCGATTCGCCTAGAAATTGACATGAAGAAAATCCAGGGGAAAAGGCCTTTCAGATTTGAAGCCTTTTGGCTAAGGGACCCTGACTTCATAAAGAAAGTTGAGGAATGGTGGGGAAATTGCACTAGTAAAGGCAGAAGCAGGATGCATACGTTCCAATTGAAATTGAAATCGCTGAAAGCCCAAATCAAAAGATGGAATAAAGAGGTATTTGGTAATATCCTAGAAGACAAACAAAAACTTGAAAAAGAAATGGAGGATATTCAACCGAAAATAATATTAGAAGGAAGAACAGAAGAAAGTGTCAATTTGGAAGGATCCATTCTTGGCAGATTAGAAGAACGAAGGAAACAAGAGGAGATCCTTTGGCGTCAGAAATCTAGAATAAAATGGCTAAAGGAAGGGGAAAGAAACACTATATTCTTTCACCAAGCTATGATCAAACATAGGCAAGGAAACAGGATCCTATCAATTAAGAATAAGAATGGAGAGAGAGTAGTTGAGCAGAATGAAATTGAGCAAGTCCTGATGGAGCACCACAAGGAGATCCTGACAGAACCTCCAGTTGATAGAACGCGTGCTATTCAAGAGATTTGTTCAGCTATCCCCCGCTTGGTCTCTGAGGATCAAAATAAAGCTCTCATGCGGGCGGTAACCATAGAGGAGCTGGAGGAAGTTGTGAAAGCTATGAAAAAGGGGACCGCTCCGGGTCCGGACGGCTTCACAGTGGATTTCTTCCAAGCGGGCTGGCACTTCCTGGGAAAAGACATTCTAGACCTAGTGGAGGAATCAAGGATTAATCAAAAGGTATGGCCTGCTCTCAATTCTACTTTTTTTGCTCTCATCCCTAAGGGTGATAACCTTGAAGAGGCTAGTGGCTTCCGGCCTATTGCCTTGTGTAATGTTATTTATAAAATGATCACTTCTCTGATTGCCAAAAGACTCAAGCCTCTCCTGGACAATTTAATCTCAGCCGAACAAACAGGGTTTGTTGAAGGCAGGCAGATTCTTGATGGTCTTGTTGTTACTCAGGAGGTTATACACTCCCTAAAAGTCAAAAAACAAAAAGGAATGATGATTAAATTAGACTTATCAAAAGCCTATGACAGATTAAATTGGAATTATTTGGAAACTGTCCTGGATCGATTTGGTTTCCACCATCGATGGATTGCCTGGATTCATAACCTGATCTCCTCCCCCCACTTTTCTGTTCTGATTAATGGATGCCCCTCTAAAACTTTCAATGCCTCTAGAGGTATTCGTCAGGGAGACCCATTATCCCCTTTTTTATTTATTCTTGCTGCTGAGGGCCTTGGTCGCTTCATCAAACAAGAACAATCAGTCAACAGAATTAAAGGACTGAAAATTTGGGGCAACAATTTGCCCTTAACCCATCAACAATTCGTGGATGACATAATGTTGTTTGGGGAACCAACGGTTAGAGAAGTCCGTCAACTCAGAAGGATCCTGGACCTGTTTGCTGAGGCTTCTGGGTTAGAAATTAACAAGGATAAATCTTGTATCTTTATATTCAACACAATTGACCAGATCAAATCCCACTTAATCAGAATTCTGGGATTCAAGAAAGGGGATTTACCTACCAAATATCTGGGCAATATTTTGGACTATACCTCTAGGAGAATGAAAAATTGGCAAGGAGTGCTGGACAAACTTAACAACAAGGTGGCTAATTGGGCCTTCAGAGTTCTGAATATTGCTGGCCGGATTGTTCTGGCTAAGTCGGTTCTTCAAGCCATCCCTATCTACCCTCTCTCGATTATGGCTGCTCCGCTGGGAGTTTGCGCTAAAATTAGAGAAATCATCCGAAAATTCATATGGAGCGGATCCGACCAGAAGAAAAAATGGGCCTTGGTTTCGTGGAGTCAACTAACTGAAAGAAAAGAAAAAGGTGGGTTAGGCTTAAGGGATCCTGAAACTCTTAACAGGGTCCTAGGTGCCAAGCTGTGGTGGAGATGGCTTAGTGGCAGAAGTGATCTCTGGAAAGCCATATGGAGGACTAAATATAGCATGCCTGTCTCTCAGGTTGATGTCCTAAAAATTCAGGAGATCCCCAAAGGCTCTGACATTTGGGAATTAGCCTCTCAAAACCGGGATTTGATTGGTAAACATACTTTCTGGGAAATCCAGGGTGGAGCTGAAGCCAATTTTTGGGATGATCGGTGGCAACAACGAGAAAGTTTGAATAGTATCTAGAACTTCACCCAGATCCGTGACAGAGTGGAAGAGAACAGAATTACAGTAAGGGACTATTGGAAAGGGAATGGCATATCGGAGGGATGGAGAGTCTGGGAAGATCTGACAGCTTGGGCTCGGGAGCTCTCTACAGAGATCCAAGAGGGGTACAGGAAAGAAATGGGAACAAGAAGAATTAGAGTTCGTCGGGGAAAAGACATCCTCCGATGGGGGAATTCCATGAAGGGGACCTTTACTTCCAAGGAGGCCTATTACTTAATGAGCTCACAGGACAGAGGAGATGGTAATAACGATTGGAATACAATCTGGGAGGCCAACTGGTGTCCGAAGGTGACAATCTTTATTTGGTTGGCAACTAAAAACAAAATCTTAACCTGGGATCGCATCCAGAAGAAAGGATTTATTGGCCCATCTCGCTGCTCTCTGTGCAACTCTGATACGGAAACTAGAGACCACCTGTTTGTCAGCTGTCCGTTCTCAGAGGAACTCTGGCTGCTTGCCACTCGATTGTTCAAAAAACCAGGAATCATCAATAAGGAATTCAATGATTTAATCTTTAACTGGAATAAGGAACCCTTCGGATGCCGGGTGATCCAGAGGGCCTGGAATCTTTCCGCCCCCTTTATACTCTGGTTGATATGGAAAGAATGCAACAGGAGGATATTCCAAAATTCCGCCAAAAATCCGGAGGTAATCTGGGCTCGGGTGTCTGAGAGTATAAGGGAGACCATCTTAGTTAGTAAATGGGAGGATGATGACTGGAAGGCAACTCCGGAGGAGCAAGAAATCCTGAATAAACTAAATCTCAAGCCTGAAATGGTCCATTTCAAAGGCCCAACTAGTCAGGATATGCGATCTCAAAGTCCTGAAGAGTTTAGATATCCCAAAGACCAGTTTGTTAAGCTCAATTTTGATGGGGCCTCGAAAGGGAACCCGGGTGACGCTGGTTTCGGAGGGATATTCAGGGATAGCAACAGAAGTGTCAGATGGATTTATGTGGACTGGGGAGGCCAGATGACCAATAACGAGGCTGAGTTCTGGGCTCTACACCATGGCCTACAGATAGCCGTCAGGAATGGTTACTCCAAATTAGAAATCACTGGGGACTCGCAACTTGCGGTGGACATTCTGCGGAGGCTTAACAATGGGCAGGGATGGGAGAAGGTGGCTAAGAGCTGGCGAACTGCCGGAATAGTTAAAGAAATCGCGGAGCTCCTCAAACGTATTGACTACATAATTATTAATCATGTCCGCAGAAAAGGAAATCAAGTCACGGATTGGTTGGCCAATTAGGGTTGCAGAGGACGCGGCACCAAAATCGACAGCCAATGGAGGGCAGTGGAAGGAAATGAGGAGTGGAAGGCGCTGGCGGACCTTATTAGGGCCGATCATGAACAAAACCTCCATGCTAATACACGGATCAATGAGCTGGCCTAGAAGGGGTCGTTGGAGTTTCCGGTGGAACAATATGGGGCTATCGGGGCCTGTAGTGGTCATCATCACGGCACCCAGGTTGATAATCCAAATCCTTGTTGGCAGCACAATGACGGCGGGTGAAGAGGCTAATCAGAAGTACAATCATGATCAGGAAATTAATGTCAGAACTAAGAAAGGCGATGGTGGCGGTGCTCCTGCCAACACTGCTACGAAGAGTAATAAGGATATGATGGCGGAGAGTAGAGATCTGACGGCGATCTACTGGCTCCTCTTGGAAACCGATCCAATTCGCACCCCCGATGAAAGGCATTTGCCTTATAACTATGATGGGAAGATGGTTATGGCATTCTGCGAGGTCTTAAGGTGGAGAAATTCGGAGGCTCCCATTGAAAGTCGCCAGAACACTGGTTCAATTGTGAGCAGACAGAGATATCTACGGGCCAGATCACTGGTTAGTATGGAGACCCGAGGAAAATTGAAACAAGCAGACTCTCATCGGAAGGCGAAGGACGAAAACAGGAGTCAAGCTGGCCGCGTCTTTATGCAGGAAGACCCGCCTTTCTCCGTGTGGGAGATTGAGGATAATTCAGAGGAAGATAGGGCCCCGGATTCGATGGGGGTTGGCGAGCGCCATCCCAAAACTGTTGTGGCGGATGGGCAAGTTCAGAAACCAATGGAGCATCGTAACTGTCGGGATTCGAAGACCCGCCACTATGGCAGGAGAAGATGCTGCTCTCCGCTTCAGGAGGGGGAGGAGGCCCCGAAGGCTGACCTGGGCTATCGTGGTATGAGCAGTCGCAGGAACCCCCAAAAGACTCCAATCGAAAAAACTAAGCAGCAGGCTAAGACTGAGTTGCCTGAGTATCAGAAGACGGGGTGCCGCCGCTCGGACAGGAGGAAGCACAGTATCCCCTTTGACAATGAAGGAACCCATTCGGGTAAGCGGGGCAAAGGGCAGAATGATCCAGTGAAGGAGGAAGGTGAGTCCTCCAGACGCTCGGGCAAAGGGAGAAAGCCCAACGAAACCGTCAGTCGCCGCATCCGTCGGGCTGAGCAGGCGTTTATTCATCACTCTCACCCGGGTGTCCGCAGAATTATGGACTTCCTTGAGGAGAAAGCTTTGCAGAACAATTCGGATGAGGAAATGGGCGACCTGGAATTTCTCCTCCACGACCCTGGGCATTCCTGTGGTCGGATGTCCCTTATTAAGCAATCTCTGCATATTTACTGGGTTATGAAGGGGCTTCTTACCAAAGCCATGGAGCATGTGGCCAAAGAAATGGTGGAGCTGGCGCTTGGGGATCAAAAGATACGCATGGAGCTTAGCTATCTGCGTATTGCGATGACCAAGCAGGAAGAACAGTTGGACTCCATCCAGAAGATGCTGAACAGAGACCCCCCTGAACCAGAGGAAGCTGCCGACAAGCAGAACGCTGGAGACAACGACTAAGTTGCTTTTATGATTAAATTTTGTTTCTGGTTTTATGGCTTTGTTTCTGGTTATATGCATGATAGAAACAATCAGACCATTCAGAACGATAGTTTTAACGCTAGTTATATGAAGTTTCAAGACCGTATAGCTCTTATAGCCATGTCTGCTAGGCTGAAGACTTTTTACTTTTGGATTGCTTTTAAAAACTTTAGATGGTATTTCGTCCCGGTTTCCCCTCATGGGTGGGCTTATGCTGTCCTTTTTTGATATTGTGTAAAGCCTGTTTATACTCAGTAATAGAATGAGCACCACCTTAGTCTACAAAAAAAAAAGATATTACTTGGTTGAAACTTATTTTATAGTCAAGCTAGAACTAAAAACATACAAATTATACCAACAATTTTTTTTTTTACATTCACAATAAAAAATTAACAAAAAAACACATTATACATAATATTTTAAAGATAAGTAAAAATAAAAAATAAATTTAAAAGACAATTAAAAAAAACTCATAATAAAAAAATTACTTAATAAGTAATAATGCACCTCAAATTTATACCTTGCATATATGGTTCCAAAGAGAAAGCAATTATTATTTAGTCCACTCTTACACTTATTTTTAATTAACTATTCTATAAACATTTTTAATTAACTATTCATTTATAGATAGATTATGTGTTTTTCAAAAGATTTATTTTCAATAATATTAATTTCAAAATAATATACAAGGTATGAAAAGAGATATATTTTGAGTTTTTCAAATATTGATCTAAAATACTCTTAATTTTAAAAGTGATATAAATGATACTAAAGGATGCAGTTGTTAATTATTGAGTGAGAGATTATTATATTTATTATTAGTTGAAAATTCTAATTATAAATATTATTGAGTTTTTAAAAAATTATCATTAATAATATTTAATTTGATTGTAAATATGATTTATATTGATGTATAGTAAAGTTAAAATTATATTTTTTAATAATATTTATTGTATTTTTTCACATTAAAAAAAGTTAGTTAAGATTTTTTTTTTAAGATAAGAAATAAATTGTAATTCAAGATTCAGTAACATAAAAATTAATCACTATTATAATTGTACTAGATAAAGACCTATATTTTTAAAAGAAAGAAACACAATCTTACTAAGAAAAAAGATATACATTTAAAAAAATACAAAAAGTCATACTAAGAAGTTGTTGCTCATAAAATTTGATCCCAAATTTCATTGCTTGTGTCATTATACAAATGAAATATATTGTTTTTAGAAATGAGATACATATATAATTTTATTTAAGCAAACTCTTTAATTATTTTTTTAGAAAAATGTTTAAAAAAAATAATTTTCTAATCATAAATGTGAGAACAAAAAGTTATAAGGAATGAATTAGAAGAAATAATATATAATATATATATATATATATATATATATATATATAATTGCATTATGGAACTATTTTTTTTCTCTGAAAATCATAGAAATCATGGCAATATTTTTGTTGACACCTAATCCTCAGTGATTGGGGGAATTGAATGTGAACAGTCATCAAGAAGATGAACTGAACGATCACATTCATTTATATAATAGATAGCTGGCTAATTGAATAAATGAATTAGTTTTCTGGAGTTACTCCTGGCCTGACATGGTATCAAAGCACAGGTCCCAGGTTCTTTTTTTAACCTTGCTTTGTAACTCCTCTGTCCACTGTCTGCCTTCTGCTCCTCTGTCCAACACCTGAAGGAAACGCTGCCTGAAGGTAACGCTGCCTGAAGCTGCATACCAAACGACTGAAAGAGAGAAACGCCTGCCTGAAGGTAACACTGCCTGAAGCTGCATACCAAACGACTGAAAGAGAGAAACGAGTGCCTGAAGGTAACGTTGTTGATATGAGCGGATATGAATTTCCATTGCTGTCTGGTATTTGAAACGATATTAAAAACGATGATATCGATTTAAAATGCTATTTGATATATGTATTGAGCAGATATTAAAACATTGTTTGATATTAAAAGGCTGCAATATTAAAACGCTGTTTGATATTAAAAGGCTGCAATATTAAAACGATGTTTGATATTAAAAGGTTGTTTGATATTAAAAGGCTGCAATATTAAAATGTTGTTTGAAATATGTATTGAGCGGAATGTGTATATGAATGGTATATGAATCGACCTCGGTCCATATGAATCGACCTCGACCCATACGTTGCTGATTCGCCGCATTGAATATGGAACGCGTTTGAACGCGATGACGCTGTTTGATAATGCAGTTTGATAGTGCAGTTCGAAATTGTTGAATACATAGTTTTCTGGAGTTGATTGTAATGCTTTAGTAACACTGTCCTTCATGGTGTTAATTGCAATGAATATGGAACGTTGTTAATATATATGAAACGCTGTTTTGAAATCTGAGAATGTCTCTAACTATTGTTTGAAGAAACGCACATGGTGAACCGCACATGCTATGAGAATGCCTGTGAAATGCACATGGTGATATAAGCTAATATTTTAAACGCTGATTGATATATGGATAGCGCAGTTTTGATATGTCACTGTTTTAAAGGCTGATTGATATATGGATAACGCAGTTTTGATATGTCACTGTTTTGAAATGCTGATTGATATATGGATAGCGCAGTTTGTTTGAAGAAACACACATGCTATGATATGTCACTGTTATGAGTGGATATGTATTTGAAACGTTGAGATATATTTGAAACATTGTTTAACATTGAAATGCTGTTTGACATATAAAGAGATATATTTAAATGGTGATTGAAAAGCTGGTGAATGAAACGTTGTCTGACTGTAAAGAGATATATTTAAATGGTATAGCAGCAAAATTTTCTCATACTTTTAGATGCCAAGGATAGTAGCAGAAAATTTGACTATATAGCAGCATCAGTTTTTTTTTTTTCATAAGAGCATTTTTTTTGCCATCAGAAGTATTAGTCTATCAGCAAAATTTTTTATATCAGCAGAAGTAATATTTTACAGAATGCATTCAATTATCTCTATGATAGGAATAGTTCTCACTGGCAAGGAGAACTATCCTGACTGGTCCCGGATGATACAACACACCCTCATCTTCAATGAGTTGTGGAAAGGAGTGTGTGTCGGAGAAGGAGACAGTGACCCAGAAAAGCCTACATAAGACAAAGAGCTCACCATCTGGGAAAATAAGAACAACAAAGCGTATGCATTAATCACAACATATGTAAATAAGGAGGTGAGTCGCCACATTTCATCATATTCAACTGCCTTCGAAGCTTTACAAAAGCTGAAAGAGTTCTATGACTCACATTCTGCACTTGAAGTCGTCCAACTTATGATTAAACTCTTCACTCTTGAACTGCAAAATAATGATCCTCTTGCTCTTGCATTTGAAATAAAGTCTATAATGCATGATATCAAATCCACTAAAGTTGAGCAAGATATCTCTCTTATTGCTTTTCTCAAGGCACTGTATCCTACATACTCCAATTATCTTGAGTCTTTGCAAGAAAATGGAAATCTCAAGGGTATAACCTTTGACTCTCTTGTGAAAAAGTTTGCTGAAAGAGAAAAAGCCTTTGGAAAGAAGATAGTCCCTGAATCTTCTGAAGAGACTGTATGCCTCGCTCATAAAGAAAAATATCTTGCTCAAGATTCTACAAGAGGAAGAGGTGGACAAAGAGGAAGAGGAAGATACTTCGGAGGCAGGGGGGGCAGACCTTCTCAAGTAGAAAAGGAAGATTTACATTGTATTCGCTGCAAAAGAAATGGATCACATGATGCCTCTACATGCAAGCTACCATGGGACAAATTGAGCAGAGAAAAAAACCAACAAAGGTAAAAACTGATGATACAGAAAAAGGTAAAGCACCTGAATCCGCTCACTATGTTGAGGCACAATGTAACATTGGAGTAAATGAAGATTTGTTTAACACTTCACTTACTTCCTGGAAAAATGATTGGCTGCTTGATTCAAGAGAAACTTGTCACATGACTCATAGAAAATAATTTTTGAAGATTTCACTGACAATGTTGATGGAGTAGTATACTTTGCAGATCAGTCAAAAATCAAGCCATCAGGGCTTGGCACAATCAGGCTTAAACTGCCTGGCCTCTCAGACTTTCTTCTTGATCATGTTTTATATCTCCCATAGCTCAAGAGAAACTTACTGTCCTTGGTCCACATCCGCCAACAAGGTCACTCCATTCATATGTTTGATGGCAAGCTTGAGGTGAGAAAATCATCTGATCACTCACTTGTCATGAGGGGAATAGAAGAAGAAAGACCTTTCAAACTACAAGGAACATCTGCTCATGCACAACATTTCTCATATATTTCTCATCATGAAGAAGGTACAATTCCATCAAGTTTATTATGGCATGCTAGATTTGGACATTTAAACTATGACAGTCTCCGCTTATTGAAGAAAAATGGTGTTGTTGGTTTGCCTACAATTTCTAGAAAACTTAAGCAAT
>APFE030245552.1:3057-14019 GCA_000404065.3 Pinus taeda
GAGTCACAATATAACCTAGCCAACCTAACAATAATAATATAAAGCCACAAAAATAACAATAGAGAGATTCTATGGGGCGTAGTAATAACAATATGGGGACAATAAGGGCACAACAATATTAATAAGGGATACAACTACAATAGTAATGTGGTAATCACTAGTATTATAGAGACCCAACAAATTCCCTGTTGTTCCATACATTCATGAAATTCTTTGAGGTGCTCGTAAGGCCTTCTAGTCGTGCTTCCACCAAATCTAGGCAAATAGGTATTCCATTCATGAAATGTAGGGACATGATTGGGATAACCAACAATAGAAGAGAAATCCAGTGGGGCAAATTTGTTGGCCAAGAATGCAGGAATGGCCATCTTGAAAACCTCCCTATATGAGTGATTGCAGGTTGAAAGGTAGGGAAAGTTTTCGGCTGCTGCAACATCAGAGTGAGTATGGGGCTGTTTGAAATCCAGGATGATCAGATAGAGATTTAGACAGTGGAGTTTCCAGGATGTTTACCATAAAATTTACAGTGGAGTCGCCAAGGTGAGAGATCTTCAACCCACACTTCCTATGCTCACCTAACAGAGGAAATGAAATGTTTTGTCGTACCCAGGGAAAAATATTCTAATTCGTTCCCCGGCAATGGCGCCAAAAAGATGTTGTCGCTAAATCTTGACCTGCAGCACAAGTGCAGCGAGAGGCAAGGAAAGCTCCCTAGAGACAACCTATGGTCGATTGTAGACCAATTCCTAGGACATATTAAATAGAGGATTTCTTGTGAGTTTATATGTGAGGGGGTTGCAACACTCCAATTGTCACGTAAAACAAAAAGGAAATAGGAGGGGATTGGTTCAATAAGCCTTCAATGAGGTAGATTCAGGCCAACTCATGGATCCAAATGCTGGGGGAATATTTGGGGCAACCTAAAAAAGAAATGACTTCTTTGTTTGACGGGCGACACATAACAATGATACAACTTAAAACTGAAGTTGTAGTGATGGTGGAGAGGAGGAAAGGAAGGAGGGAAATAGATGCATAGGGTTGTAACAAACATAATCCTAGGAAGCAATGTTCCAGTAGAAAGGGGAATTCAATGGATAGGGCTGTAAGCAAGACAAAATCCTAAACCATGGTTTTCCAATGAGATGATAGAAATAGAGGAGTGAAAAAGAATATTTTAGGCTAAACATGACATGGGTATCATTCTCTGCCAATAGCTAAAGTAAATTTGAGCTACCCTAGGTATTGTTCTCTATTTAACAGCTAAGATAAATCCACAAATCAACAAGAAACCAACAGCCTCATTACACTATTTTAGGAATGGAAAACACAGACGAAGTAAGATTTACCAAGAGGAAATGCGCTGCACATTAATCATGCTTGGAATCAACAGGGAAACACCATTTATCTCAAAGGGTCTAATAACCAATCCACACATTCATCATGATATCAGTGAAGTTCCATGAAAGACAAATTGAACCAAAATGGCAACATAGAGTTCAGCACTCGCGGATTTGAGAATCCAAAACCTTTATATTATGTTTCATCCCCCTATTTATAAGAAGAGGGGGGAGAGAGCTTTGAATTACAATCACAATATATGAGCCTGAGCCCCATCTTTCATGCTAGACTAGTTGTCTCAGCTCTGCCAGGCTCTACTACCACCTACCTAAGATTACAACAAGGATCAAATCCCTTACTTGGAAGAATACATAAATAAATGCTCAGAGAAAGAAAGTCGAGAGAGAAAGGAGGAGGTGTCCCCTTGCTGCTTCAGTGGAGGCCTTGGATGGAGCCACATCCCTACTGTTGTCATGCTTCTCTCTGCCATTGAGGCGGTTTACTATTGCATCAGTCGTATTTTATCAATTATGCCTTAACTGCTTGAGTGAGTTGTTCCGTGGAGAAGTGATGGAGTGTTTCTGGGTAGTGCTACGTTGTGCAGAGGAACGAGATTCCATGCCGAGGCATTAAGTCTCCATAGAGGCCTCCCATACTATCATTTATGCACTGCCTCCTACTTCATTCAATACCGGATTTGTTGAAACCTACGTCCTTTGAAACCACTACAGAACACTATTAGAGCACCACAGCCATAGGTCCTTAATGTTTAAAACAAATGAATAGATGAGCACTTTTAATTTCCCCTTCAGCCCCCTATTATTTCAGCTCCTTTGTGCTTTTCTTATCATATGACTGGGGCTACGACTAGGGGCTTAACCCTCTGGCGCTAAGACTTTCAGGCTCCTCTTCTGAGGGCTTCTTTCCTTTGTTATTATGAAATCCCGCACGTCGGTGTGTTATTGTGTTTTTCCTGTGGCGCTTTCCTTTATCCTTGTGATCGTTGATCTACAAGGTCAGGCTTGCCAAAAGATATCGCAATCACAACCACAGAGATGGGGGGACTCTTTACCTTTTACTTTGGAGCGGGTCGACAGTCCTGATGCGAAATATTTATACAATCGTAGCCAAGGAGGAAACGCGACTGAAGAGAAAGATTTATTTTGAACGATCATTGATTACTGATTTCAATAGGTGATGTCACCACTGCTACGTGTCACCCTTTGAGTGGTGACCCATGGCACCCGGAAATGGCCCCATAGGGTCCCTGAAAATGCCGAAAACAAGTGACACGTGTCCACTCGCCACATCATCATCTGTATGTGCCACGTCATTGGTGACGTCAGCTGCCATGCCAGCCTTGAGGACCAATCAGAGGTCACCACGTGGCCCCTTTGAGGAGAGAGAAAAAGGCATGCTCGACCCTATTTTTGTAAACATTTCCTTTGCAAATGATTTTTTGGCCTCCCTCAATGAATTTGCACCAAATCGCATTATCGGTGGTTGACCATGTTTTGGATATGGGACCCCCGCCAATTGCCAATATGTCGAGAACCCAAAGCTAGCGATTGACAATCGCTGTACTTCCATACTTCCATGTGGAGGAGAGAGAAGGGGGCGACCCGATCTTTGTTTTTTCGTGAAATTCCTTTATAAATCATTTCTTGGCCTCCCCAACGATGCACCACTATATCACAAGATCGATGGTTTACAGGTCTTTTAAGTTTTGGAACCCCGCCGATCCGCCAATCACTGATATCGAGGGACTGCAATATCGACCTTCAATGTCGAGAACTGCCGAGAACCATAATTCTATGCCCCAAGCATCCTGCCAATGGCCGATATACGTTATATGATTTGTCTAGACCCACTAACTACCAATATGCGATATCGGCGATCGACGGATTTCTATTCCTCCTTCTGTCAGTGCTCTTTACCTCTTGGACCTCGCGGATACTGATATGCAATTGCGATGAACTATCCCAAGTCCCGATTGCGATTTTTCCTCAACACTTAACCATTTTGTTGGGTTCTCTAGCTTTCTAAAGGGATTCTTCAACAGGTTCAAACTTTTGATCCAAGAACCTTTTTTTGGACTTCTATATACCACAGGAAAGCTCTTTCTGAGCACTATGCACTAGAGAGGATCCCATTTAGCTCTGAAAACTTCTATGGCTTAGAATTTGGCATCAAACGTCATTTCTATTTGGCTTTTGAAGCAACTAATGACCTGTGAAGCAGTGGGTGAAAACAAAGATCATAGCTGACAATAATGATGTTTTGGAATACATTCAAGCAAAAGTACCTGAACCTTCAGAGAATGCTTTTGTTGCTGCCAAGAACAAGTACAAGAAAGGTGAGTTGAAAGCAAAGAAAATTATAGCTGATGGTTTACAAGATAATTTACTTGCATATGTTGGAAATTTGAGGGATTCTAAGGACATGTATGATAAGATAGCTGACATGTATGAATTCAACAATTTGAATAAAATCATCTCCTTGAAATATCAACTCAAATACACTAATATTAACAAAGGAGAGTCCATTCAATCCTACGTAATGAGGATATCTTGTCTTAGAGATCAATTGCAAAGAGTTGGGGTATCTGTGCCTACCAAGGAATTGGTGATTATGACTCTTATATGTATCCCTCCTATTTGGGAAAACTTTATTACTACTACAAGCAATAAAAATCTCCTCCCATCATTTGATGAAATTGTTGGAAAGATCACTGAAGAAGAATCAAGGATGATATCAAGAGGACGGATTCAAAAGCATGAAGAAGGAGAGCCTGTTGCATTCATAACTAATGATAAGAAGAAGAAGAAAAGAAAAGGAGGTCCATCAAATTTAAGAAAGCCTCTGCCTCTAAATCCAAACAGAAAGAAGTAATTATTGTACATTGAATGCTACAATTGTCATAAGAAAGGCCACTGGGCTCGAGATTGCTCGAGAAGAAAAATGGACCACACTACAGCACTAGAAGCAACAACAATAGGTTCAATGATCAAAGAAGAAGAGATGACCGAAGGAATGCTCGCAATAGAAGAGATGAAAGAAAAATAAGAGATGCTCCAAGTGATGAAGAAGAAGATTGTCGTCCGTGAAAGAAGTCAATATTATATGGGTTTGAAAGTGATGTTGCAAATCAATCTAAATATATTCTTATTTCCGCACTTACTAGTTCATCTCCTCTGAATTCGTGGGATAGTTGGTTGGTTGATAGTGGGGCCACTCATCACTTCTCTGGTTATAAGGAATTTCTCTCTAATTTGGTAGAGAGGGAGTCAAATTTGAAAATCATCCTTGGAGACAACTCCACTCATCTCGTTAAATGTTTTGTGTCCGTCAAATTTCATTTGAATTACAGGGAATATATTTTTCTCCCTGATGTGATGTATGCGCCAAAATTGAAGAGAAAAATTTGGTATCAATGTTTGCTTTGGAAGACAAAGGGATGAGGGTTGCCTTCATCAAGGGAAAGGTTCTTACTTGGCCTGTTGGATCACCTATGAGAGATGCATTCACATTGGGATCAAGATATGAAGGACTCTACAAGGTTACTAGAAGACCACTTCTAGCATTGGTCCATGATACTAATCATCTAAGTGAGCTATGGCACTGAAGATTGGCCCATCTACATTATGATGCTCTTCCAAAGTTGGATAAATTGGTCTCTAGGATTCCTAAGGCTCAATCCCAAAATGATGGAGTATGTACAAGTTATTCAAGTGGAAAGAAGGCAAGGGGACCATTCCCCTCTAGTGAGAACAAGTCAAATGACATCCTCCATTTCATTCATTCTAACATATTGGTTCGATGCCCATGAATTCTATTTGTGACCATATCTACTACATCACCTTCATTGATGACTTCTGAAGAAAGACATGGATATATTATTTGAATCACAAGGATGAAGCCTTTGAAATGTTCAAGGAGTTCAAAGCTTTGATCGACAATCAAACATGAAATGAAATCAAAATATTTAGGTCTAACAATGGTGGAGAGTACAATAAAAGGAGTTCATTGAATTTTGAAAAAAGGAAGGTATCAAGAAATAGACAATTGTGCCCTATACTCCCGAGAAAAATGGAGTGGCTGAAAGAAATAATAGGTCCATTATAGAAGTTACTCATGCCATCCTCCATGATAAAAAAATTTATTGAAGTTCCTTTGGGGAGAAGCAACAAATGCCACCGTATATGTTTAAAGTAGGGCACCTTATCAAGCATTGGACAACAAGACCCCCAAATAAGTATTCATAGGTGTCAAGCCCGATGTTGGTCATCTCCATATCTTTGGCTGCCCTGTATACTTTCATGTGCTGAAGGACAAAAGAAACAAGTTGGAGGCCATTGGAAGAAAATGTACATTTGTTGGATATTATGAAAATTCTAAATAATTTAGAATATATATTCCTGGTCAAAGAAAGGTTAAAATTAGTAGGGATGTTACATTCGATGAAGATACCTTCCTGCATCTCCTCCTCCTGAGATGAATGACGATATGTATATTTTAGATGGTCCATCCATACCCGAATCTAAGACATATATTGTTGATGATACCATGGATCCCTTAGATCCTCCTCTATGTGATCCTCCCTCCAGGAAGAGGCCACTTTGTCTTCGAGACACATTACAGGATGATGAGAGATGAGCTCCCATTCGAAGATCATTTAGAGAAAGGAAGAAGCCATGCATGTACCAGCAATATGTTGCAGCCATGAGCACTATGATTCAAGTCAAACCTCCCACGTTCTAAGAAGCCGTAAAAGAAAAAATTTGGAAAGATTCTATGGCCGAATAATATGAATCAACTATGAAGAATGAAATATGGGATGTTATGCCAAGATCAAAGGGGAAATCTGTGGTGACTTCAAAATGGTTTTTCAAGATCAAGCATGCAGTTGATGATAGCATTGAGAAATGCAAGGCAATGTTCGTGGCTCAAGGATTCTCCCAGAAAGAGGGAGAAGATTATGATGATAAATTTGCACCTATGGCTCGATATACAACCATTCTTTCAATGGTTTCCCTTGCCGCAAGTCAAGGATGGACCCTTCATCAGATGGATGTGAAGATTGCATTCCTTCATGGCATGTTACAAGAAGAAGTGTATGTTGAGAAACCATAGGGATTTGAAGTAGAGGATTGAATTAAACATGTTTGCGGGTTGAAGAAGGAATTGTATGGTTTAAGGCAAGACCCTAGAGCATGGTGTCCCGCAGAGATAGTTATTTGGTGAATCTCGGATTCATAAGAAGCAATGTCAATCCCAACCTCTATTTCAAGGTGGTCTAAGGTATACCGTTGATTTTGGTTTTATATGTTGACGATCTATTCTTGATAGGTAGTGAACCCTTGATGATTGAGTGTAAGAGGGAGCTAGCCTCTGAATTCAAGATGAAGGAACTTGGACTCATGCATTACTTTCTAAGCCTTGAGGTGTGGCAAAGGCCCGATGAGATTTTCCTTTCACACGGAAAATATGTTGTGAAGTTGTTGGAAGATTTGGAATGACAGAATGTAAGTCCTTACCCACACCAATGGAAATGAACCTCAAGAAATTATGTTGAGGGTCTGCAGGACCCGATTTGTCGAATCCATCCAAATATAGACAGTTGATTAGGGCTCTGATGTTCCTAGTGAACACCCATCCAGACATATGCTACGCAGTGAATACATTGAGTAAATTCATGACCGAGCCTCTCCATGCACGTTGGATCGTTGCCAAGCACATTTTGAGATATTTGCATGGGACAATCACACTTGGTTTGAGATGTTTTGCCAGAGATGTTCGACTTCATGGATACACTGATGTTGATTGGGCAAGAAACATTGTCCACAGGAAGAGTACATATGGATTTTGTTTTAGCCTTGGATTTGCTATGATATCTTGGATGAGCAGGAAGCATAAGTCTATAGCATTGTGTACCACCAGGCAGAGTATATTGCTGCTAGCATGGCTAGTTGTGATGCAATTTGGTTGAGGAAGCTAGTTTAGCAGGTCTTAGACACTACAATGATATATTGCGACAATAAGAGTGGGATCCATCTGGAAGAGAATCTCTTATTTCATGACAATTGCAAGCACATAGAGATCTGATATCACTTCATTTGAGACAATGGTGCAAATAGGAGCCGTTAGACTCCATCACATATCGACAGATGAGCAAATTGCAAATATTCTCACCAAGGCTTTGTTGAAAGGGAAGTTCTTGGTCTTTATAGATTAGCTTTGACTGATGGATGGACCCCTTTTAATAACGGGTATCATTGATCGAGGACATTATGCCAACTCTTCCCCCTGTTTGATCTCCCAAGGTGAGGAATTGGGATGGAGGGCTCCTGGGTTAAGGGATCTCTGTATAATAGGGTATCATACCTATTTGTTACCCATAGGGTTGGAGATGTTGCTACCCTATCTTGGTCTTTGCAGAGTATACCCCAGTTGGCATCATACCCATAAGCCAGGCTTGTTGGGATTGTCCCTCCCTGTCTGGCCATTAGATTGAGGAGGCTTGGGGCATGTGATCCTTACCTTTTGGTAAGTCAGGTATTTAGCCCAACCTTGGATTATGATGTAGGTGTTCTACCACATGACTCTTGAGGGTCATTTTTTGGAAGATCGTTAGGCAATAGGATGGGTTGAGGTGTGCTCCCTTATATCACCTATTGCTCGATATGGGGTCAGAGACATTTAGCTCCCCCATGCGAGTCTAGGTTGAGATTATTCCCTGATGTGGTTTCATGATCTCTAACGATGTATAGGGTGGTAGCTTTAGCTCCCCAGTGATTTTTCTCCTTTAGATTCGATAATGTTTCAACAGATAGATTTGAGCAGTGATGGGACATGATATGATGACAGGATATACATGACATATTGATCGATGGTTAGATATTGATAGGTGGAATTCTCCCTAGTTGAAAGGGTGTGTTAAATTATGAAACTATGGTAAAATTCCAATTTGGAAAACTCATTTGACAGATATGATTATTGCATTGAATTCCTATTTTTGAGAGGACCAAAATCGACCTAAAGATCATCGAATTTGGACAAGGGAAAGTGTACTTATGAAGAAAAGCCCACATATGCACATTTACATAGGTTGACCCTAAAGAAAATTGGACACCCATGGAAGCCTATAAATACAAGTGACCTCAATCTCATTTGGACATCGCCAAGCATATTCTTCTTCTCTTCTTCATTAATTGGTTCACACAGGTTTGAGGCTGGGACAACAAAATAAGTTCGCAAAAGTCTGAAATTACAGGGTTCGAGGCTCACATCTGTTTTAGGGTTTTTGGGTTACAGACATTAACTTGTCATAGGAAAAATTAGACCATATTTGTTGGCTTGTAGGCTTAATAGAGTGACTAGAAGCCTTTAGTCACTCACACAACTCCTCCTCCATGCCATCGAGATGTTTAACTCAGATTTGACCGTTGACCGTAGACAAGAAAAGTTGTCTCTGATATATTTTGATGCTCGAAACATATTTCCGAATGTTATTAGGTTTTTTAACAACCCTGGTTAAAAAATCATGTAAAAATATATAAGACCACGGTTGATGGGATACATATTCCAAGCTGAATGGTGGGCAAGACATCCTAGTGGATGTTCATTTAGGTTATTATGGCTAAAGGAAATTGGTAAAGGCAATGACAAAGGCTTTGGAAAGGCAAAATGGAATTTTTGTCACACTTATTTATGAAAATGATGGAAATTAGGATAAAAGTAAGGTAAAATGATATAGGTTGCATGTGAGGAGGAAATGAAGGAAAATAATGGAAATTGAAGAAAATAAAGGCCTCACTGATAAAAAGGCTTCTAAGGATCAGTTGGCAAGCTTTTGCTCAGTTTTGGAGCTCTCTCATTATTCTCTCTCTCTCTCTCTCTCTCATACTATTGGACACTTTTTCTTGGAGCACTCTTGGAGGAGTGTGGCATACTTGGAAGGAGAAAGCAAGGAAAAGTAGGATCAAGCAACTACAATAGGATTCTTTGCAGGTATCGATTTGCATGTGTGTTTTCCTTGCTAGATTTGGCATGCATGGTATTACATGTGGTTCTTTGTTATTATGGCATGGGTTTTGCCAGGTGTGATAGTGTTTTCAGCCTAGACTTTGCATTTCTAGATAACCTTGATGAGATGGGTTCTCATACTTCGATTGAGCTAGATTACCAGATGGATTTCAAGCTGAGTGAGGTGGATCTCCGAAATGACAAACACATGGCCTAGTGTTCCATGAACTGGACTATGGATCATGGTAAAGCCACTGGCCTAGTAACCCCTGAGCCAGACAGTGGGTTGTGGTAAAGCTACGATTGTATGCCTCGGTGGGCCTAGGAATCCTTGCCAATGTATGACAGGATATACAGTAAATTGAAGAGGTTGATTGCTCTCTGTTAGGCCTCATAGTCCGGAGATGGGATGTATGGTAAATCCTAGAGAATGGGTCTCAGTGTAGGGCCTAGTGATCCCTAGATCATACTATGGATTATGGTCAAGCTTAAGAGACTAGGAGGCACTAAAATTCCTCATGATGTAGGTGGAGAACTCTGGTAGCATCCATGCTTGTTAGGTTCTTTTTTGTTGGTTATCAGTCTGAAATTCATGCTTGGAATATGGCATGGGGGTGATTGGATGAAGAGAGATTTTCCACAACTGTTCTATTGTCGGGTGGAATGTGGTAGTCCCATCCCTGGTTGGTTTCTACATTCATTAATGATAAATTCATTCCCTTGGTTTTTCATGTGTAAATGTATTATTTTATATGTGGATTTTATGGCTGATGTATCCTTGATGATTCTATTGTTATTGTGTCAGTTATAAGCATGTATTATGACAATGATGATGTATGGATGTCCTCATGTTTTCATTTGTAAATGAATGAAAAATGTATCTATGATCTAATAGATGATAATGCAGCTAATGATATAATAGAACAATGCTTCTTAGCGATTCTCAGATAAGTATGAGACTCATATGCTTAAATCTGTTGTTTAGACTTGTAGATTGCATGGATGACAATTATTTGACAAAATGTCAATCCCAATTGGGAATGGTCAGGCCTAGTCTCGAAGTTATTTTTTGGTCTATTAGTCTTGTTTTCATGTGTTTAATGGATTCTAAAAGTTTCAAAAAGTTCTCGGCAGTGGCTAGAATTCTAGGATTGAAAAGTGCCTTAAATCCCTTGGACTCTCGCACAGGTCTGTTGGAAATAGTCCCTAGATGCAGGCGTACAGGCTTGTGGGAGCGTCCATAGCTCTCTGGACACTAGCATGCCCATAGCATGGAGCGTCCAGAGGTTTAATAGATTAAAAACTTAGCGGGACCCAAGTGCATGATACTTGTGTTAGTGTCGGTCTTGAGCCCTCCATCGGTGATCAAAAGCTCTTTGCATATGCATATGTAGGTGTCTCATCAGCATCAGTTTTGCATCCCGTTAGGCATGCCATAACACTGATGGAGGAGCTGGTCTTGTTCCCTTCTTGGCTTTGCTGGAATCAGGTATATCATTTGAAAAAACTTGTGTCACACTTGTTTCAGTTTTGTCTTGAAATCCCAAGTCTAGGTCCAGGGTTTCGGTCAAAATCACTGCAAGGTCATGGGTCAAAAGT
>APFE030245554.1:0-10717 GCA_000404065.3 Pinus taeda
TCCTCCTCCTCCTCCTCCACCACCACCTTCATAGCCACCTCCACCACCTCCTCCTCCTCCACCACCACCACCTCCACCTCCACCCTCTACACCTCGTCATACACCTCCACCTCCACCTTCACCTTCTCCTTCGCTAACACCACCACCACCACCTCCTCCTCCTTCGTGTCCTCCTCCACCACCTCCTCCACCTCCAACTCCACCTCCACCTCCTACACCTCCTTCTCCTCCTCTTAGTCGTCATCCTCCTCCTCCTCCTCCACCAACTCCCCCACCTCCTCTTCCTTCACCTCCACCTCCACCTCCTCGAACACCTTTACCTCTGCCTCCTCCTCCTCCACCACCTCCTCTTCCTACCCCTCCTATTCCTCCACTACAACCTCCTCCACCTCCACATCCTCTTCCTCCTCCTCCTCCTTCACATCCACATAAATCTCCTCTTCCTCCTCCTCGATCACCACCAAAGCCTCTGCCTCTGACTCCTCCTTTGATTCCTCCTCCATCTACACCTCCAGCTCTACCTTCTCCTCCTCTCCCATCACCTCCTCCACAACAACCTACATGTCCACCTCCACCACCTCCATCTCCACCAGCTCCTCCACCTATAGCTCCACGTCCACCACCTCCTTCTCCTCCCCTTACTCCACCTCCATCACCTCCTCCTCCACCTCTACATCTACCTCGTCCTCCTCCACCTCCACCCTGATCTCCTCCTCATCCTCCACCTCCTCCTCCTCCTCCTCCACATCTACCTTCATCTCCTCCTTCACCAACTCCGCCTGCCCGTCCACCTCCTTAAAAAACTTGAAAATAAAATAAAATTGGATATCATTTCTTTCTCTTTATCAATATATACATGATAATATAACGAATAATATGTATAAAAAATTGCAATATAAATAATTAATTATAAGAATGGAATTTAATTAATAAAATTTTGTAAAATTGATATAAATAATATCAAAATATATTTAAGTAAATCACAAAAAAATCAATGCTTTTTTTAAAATCAATAATTAATTAAAATAAAATCTTTAAAAAATAAATAAAAAAAAAACACAATTGGCATAGACATAAATTACGGAATGCCACACAAATATGAATAGCATACAAACACAAAACACAAACAAATTTCCGAAAACCTCCACTCGTCATAAGCATAAGTATGATAGAAGACCACCACACAGTTTCTATGATAATAATATTATTATAATCTGACACATGTGGTCTCCTGAACATTGTAATTATCTTTAATGCAATTGTTTTAATTAGATTACTTAATATTACGCTAGTTTTTAGACTAATTTAATATAAAATTGATAAATTAACTTTCCTTTACCCCGAACATTAAATAGACTTAAATAAACTACCACTAGCTGAAATCCTTTTAGCTAAAATACTGGAAAACCTTATAAAAGTCACACCAAATTTACTTAAAAACCGTGCCTTTGGCAACCGTTAAAATGGTCGTCGACCCATTTGAGAAATGTGGAAGGAAGATATTGGAAAGCAGGGAGGCCATCGTTGGAGCCCTCACTAATCCTTTGAGGGTTTTGATTATGTTCGGCTGGATAATTCTAGCGATATCATATCTAACAAACCTGTTATAAAATTATTCTTCCTTTTGACGGTGGAAAACTTCGAAAGTAAACTAATCCTCAACATATCTTACTCTGGTTTACTATAGCGAAGAAGGCTTGAACCAAGGACCTTGACGCGACGTAGAATCATGCACAATGACTTGGCTGAAAATATTTTTAATGTTTCTATAGGATAAGCTATTAGTGAACAATTATGTTCCTACAATTGATTTTTGTTGCAACCAACCCAAATTAGAAAGGCTACACAGAAATGAAACCTAAATCGAACATCATAAACTAATTATCAAAATAAGAAGGACCGGAGCCCGGTTTGAAGAGACTAAACTAAGGTGAGGGAGGTTAAACTAATTAAAAAAAATGAAACAGAAATAACAAAATTACATTAACAACAAATTACTTTAAATTTAAATAAATACAGAAGGAAATAAATAGAGTACCTGAAACGAATTTGGAGTAGCGCAAGAGAATAGCGTAAGACTAGCAACAAGAGCGCATTGGAAGATAACAACTCTCCCCTTCGCGGAAATGAATTTACTTCGAGAATAACAGAATCAAGAGATAGCATTTATGCAGCAGAGGATCATCTGGGACAGTCAGTTTTACAAAGAGACAGAGGGTATATCTCAATGAATAACAAAATCAAATAGCGTTGATCTCAATTGATTGGATGTAGCAAGGGATATTCTGAACAATCCAAATCCATTGCGATCATCAATAGAAAGAGAATTCAACAATTGCATCCAACAGAGAATCCCCTGAAACAGACTAGAGGTCAAGATCAATTGTTGTCCTCTTCTGTCAACCTGCAAATTTTGGATATTAAATTTTACCCCGTGTTTGATTTGGAATGAAGACACAAAAAGCCAAACAACAAAATGGCGCTTCCCAGAAATCATATCACAAACTAACAGTCAAAAGAGCATGAGGACTAAAGACGGCATAGATTTGAAATTTATAAGTGCTTCAGCTTGCTTTTCTTTCAACCCAATAATAAATAAATAAATAAAAAATATGCCAGATTCTCTATACCGATTCTTTTCTTTCTATTTTTAGAGATCAACGGGTGTATTTATCACCTCCTTCATTCCAATTATTTAGTGTGTTTGGCGAAGTCGTCTATCATAATTATTTCTATTTTAGGAGGTCTCCCGCTCCCGCTTCTAACCAATGAGTAATCTTTTTCGGTCCCATTAATCTTTATTATAAAATTAATAAATAAAACTAATAATAATGTGTTGGGTTAATTATTTCACTAAAGAACTTGCCACTTGTGTTGGAGTTTCTAAGTGAAGAAAATTAGGTCACTAATAATTTCTTTCACATTTGAATTTCACTTATTTTGGAGTTTTCTTTAAGTTTTTTTAAAATCAATAATAATAATAATAATAATATCTATTTTTAGGGTTATAGTTAAGTCAAACACTAAATTGGTGTATGAGAACCCCTTGTTTGTGGAACAATGGACCCACCTCTGCGCAAGGTACTAAGATATACATACTCTACCCCTTTTGCTTTCGAACCTATGACCTCTTAAGAAGAAACACATGCTCTTAATAAGACGTCATAAGGCTTCATTACATTGTAAGAGTTTTAAGACATTATACGTAAGAATTTAAAAATTAAATAATATTCAAAATTTTAGAATTTATAAATTTAAAAAAAATCAATATTGAAAATTTATATGTTAGAAAAATATTTTTAATTTAAAATAAAAGAAAAATATATGGTAATTTTGTTTGCATTTCATACACAATTGTGAAAATGTTGAATGATCAGATTTACATAATTTGATGATAACATTTTATCTTCGAGAGACATAATGATTGTATATATGTACAAAAATAAGGAATTGAAAGCATTGTTTTTCAATTTTACATCTTAGTAATGCTAAAATTTAAAGAAATATGTAAATATTCTATATTAACAACATGATATTTATTTTTGGATTGAAATTATTTTTTAACAAAATAAGAATTTTGATATGATTTTTAAATCTTAAAAGTGATAAATGATAATAAGTTTGAAATATATATTTAATGTTGAATAGTGTATTATTATTTTCTTTTACAAAATAAAAACATACCAAAAACAATTTTAAGAATTAAAATTTACTTATATTTAGTTTCTTTTATACACAAAAATCATAATAAAAATATTTATTTATAAAATATTTAATTTTAGTGGGGAGCCATATTCTATAGAAGGGCCAAGCTACTTTCTGAAGGATGTAATTCTTGTGCAAAACTAACTTCAACATTAACCCTATTACCCACAATTATAGCCAAAACATGTCAAATTTCTTATTTACTCATAATTTCCCAATGGAGTGATTTCCATGTATTTTTACTCTCCAAATTAAGAAATAACTTGGTTAAGCTATCACTGTTCATACTTTTAATAAGGGTTTCATATTTGGAACCATTCAAATGTTTGAGTAAATGTATCTACCATCAATGTTCTCTTCTTTGAATAAAAAGTGTTTGAAGAAACGTTTTCATGCAAAGTGCTTCTGAAAATGTATGAAAGAGAATTTTGATAATTACTACAAGATTCACTCTCTTGTTTTAGTTGGTGACATTAAGGACCATGATTGTGTAATTTGACATAATGAAGCCTTCCAATCACCTGGAAAGAACGAAAGCTATGCATTTTTGGATTCAAATGAATATTATAGTAGAAACAACGCATAAGGATGGATCTTATTGTGTATGTGATAGTGAGAGGGGAGTTCAGCCATATATGCCTTTCCAATTCATGTGATGTAATTAAAATCATAACACATGGTCCACTGGAAGCTGGCTCTAATGATTTTAAGAACCTATGATTTTAAGACCCTACGACAATTTCTGATATGTGAATGTACCCTAAGGACAAATTGAATCCATTTATATTGATCTTCTAATTTTTATTTGAATCTAATTATAGCCAAAAGAAACATCCATGAAGAAAAGCAAGACAAAAGAAGAAGCAAAAAACAATCAAAATTATCTCTACACATAAAACCATACAAAGTAAAGTGTGCATGTTATTTTTAGAAGAAAAATCTGTACTCAAAGAAATTTAAACACACAAATCCAATAACCAAAATAATATAAACTATGTCACTTCCCATATGATTGAGAAAAAGAAGTAAACACACAAGTAATTCACTATCAAATATGTTTTGAAATCTTTAAAACCTTTAGTATTAAATAGCTTTAAAATATTTAAAATGTATTTAGATTATCAATATTAAAAAAAAATACATTTTTATTAGAAATTTACATATTAGCACAATTACATAGATTAAATGGTTAGTAAATATTAATAAACAACAAACACCAAAAATTTACTTTATAATACATCTCACTTTGCTAAAATTTAAAAAGAAATGGAATTAACTATATGATTATTATTATTACAAGTTTAACATTTATTCATTTGAGAAAGCATGGAATAAGTTTTTTATCCATGAAGATTTATATGCATTTTATTACTGAGTTTCTTATTCCATAAATAGCGTATGTTATAATACCATGGGCAAAACACATGGCTTCTGAAGCCGAAAAAAACATAACTCATTTCATATGAGACTTGTTCATAAGATATTTTGTTAATTAATCAACTTCAGTAAAATGACAAAAAAATATAACCACCTTCCACATAAATCTGAGTCTTTGATTTGTGTATACTACTAAAAAATTATAGAATATTTAATAGTCCTACCATAAATCTAATAATAATTAATAATTAGATTAATATTTTGGAATCTCTATTCTATTTTAAAAGAAACATGGTGGTATAATTAAGTTTGACTTCATCTTAATTTTGAGTTATGAATCACATTTGAAAATGACTAAACATATAATTTGATATAAAAAACTTGGGATTTTCAAATTAAAAAATGCATGCCAAACTTAAGAGTAAATCTATTACTAGTGAAACATAAACGAACACATGCTATATATATTATTGAATATTGGAACCTAAATAAAGATATGCTATATATTATTGAATATTAAAACCTAAATAAAAACATGCTATATGTATTGAATACATAAAAATGGAAGAAATAGAGAAATGTAATTAGCTCTCTTGGCTTACTTGTAATAACTTTAACACATTAATTATTAATAATAGCAACACATTAACTATTAATAATAGCAAACTCTTGACGAAAAAAAATTTACCCTAAACTAAATTATATAAAATTACAGTTACCAAACAAAAAAGATAAAATATAACTGCAAATGGAAAACTTAATGATTTTCAATTAAAAAGAAAATTAAAAATTATTGAAGCTAAATGAGGATAGTCAATTATATTGAATGAATGCTTTAACACAAAAATAGAAAAATATAAGATGATTGCGCTCCTCCGGTTAACCTTATAATATTATTTGAATTGCTGAACGCCAAAACAGGAGGATCAGAGAAGGGTTAAACTTGTAATATTATTTGAATTTTTGACTGCCAAAACAAGAGGAGCAGAAAAGGACTGCTCCAAGATTACATAAAATACTATCTACCGAGTATCAAAGATTCCACCTCAAATTCAAATTCAAATTGAAGCTGAACATTCCAAATTTGCACCGATCTGGATAGATGCACCAACCGGATAAATGTGGATGTGAAGAGAATTCCTTGAAAAGCATCTCAATCTTTTTCACTAGAGTTGAATTTCAAGAAAACCCAAGTACCTTGCACTAGAATTGAATTTGAAGAAAAGCATCTGAGGCTTTTTTGTGGTACACTTCTTTAACGGATCACAGCTTTTTTGAGATACACCAGGGCTGGAATTTTTATACCGTTTTAGTAGATGAGGTTGTTGTGCGGTACATAAATATATGGGTGCATAGATATATGGCTGCTTGCAGTAAATAGTTCGAAGTTCTATCTATCATCTGTATTCGCAGCGAATTTTTTTGTCTTTGCAGCACTTTTTTTTTTTTGTATATCTCACCGTGCTCAAATGTTTGTGTGACCGTTACCTCTACAGAAGAAGAGCTTAGGAGTTTGGAAAAAATAGTTAACGAGATTCAGCCTATAAATATGGAAATTCAACAATATCGAATAGCTATTCGTAGTCTCAGAGCGATTCAGTGAAGAATATTGAGCCTATAAATATGGAAATTCAACCATATCGAATAGCTATTCGGAGTCTCAGAGCGATTCAGTGAAGAATATTCAGCCTGTTACAGTGACCAACTGGATTAAAACTTTGAACAGCATTCTTGAAGATGCAAGAGAAATCATGATGAAGTGCCAAGGTTCATCATACAATTTGATAACTCCGGAAAGTGTATTGATAAGTTCCAGGGTCATCCGGAAAGATTGCATTTGAGAGGATTCACTTATCAGCTCCATTCTGATCTGACTAATAAGTTGCAGACCAGTAGGCTACTTAGAACCCATCATCAATTCCTTCAACAAGTCAGCCTAGCCTTGCAAGTTACAGGCAGCAGGCAATTTTGAGAGCCGTACATTGTCGGACAAGATAAGCTATTTGTAAAACTTAAAAGTGTGGTCATGGCTAATAAGGAAATAGCATCCTCTACCCCATGCAAAAATCTATGTGATCTTACGGGAGGTCAAGCAGAGTACAGAATAGCGGCTATCTTCACTGATCTGCACAGTCTAAATAACCTCAAATGGCTGGCACTAGAAGACTGGGCCCAGCCATTTACAGAAGGTGTGGTGGGTATTATGGTATAGATGAGGACTCTTATCCTGCGCATGCTGGAGATGAAGGTGTTGCTAGCTGACATCCAAAGTATGGTAGAGCTAAACACTCTCGTTGTGCAATCCAACCTTTTAGTTAAGATCCCATCACGGATATGTGATTTCCAGCAGTTAGGTTGTCTAATACTAAATTCTTGTACGGATATACAAGCACAACCTTTTAGTTAAGATCCCATCATGGATATGTGATTTCCAGCAGTTAGGTTGTCTAATACTAAATTATTGTACGGATATACAGAAAATCCGTGTAGGGCTGGACAAGCTTGAATGGTTGAGGAGACTGGATATAATTGGATCGTGCTCCTTAAAAGAGTTAGCCGATGCCTGTGGCAAGCAGCGTGCATTTCCAAGACTGGAAAGCTTTTGGATGGATCAAACAAGAGGGTAGTAGAGATTTTTCCTCCCATAATTGAAGGGGTTATGCCTCTATTAAAGAAATTGGGGTCGGTGGTTTGCTTCAATTTGAAAACCCTTCCTCTAAGGCTCCAAAATTTACAGAATCTGAGGGAAGTGCATGTATATAGTAGTCCCTTTGTACTCAAATCTATGGAAGAATAACGTAGCGAAGCATGGAGATATTGAATGAATCGACTGCACCTATAATGGGAAATAAATACTGGTGGGAAGCACCTATAAATTTCAAATCTGCGCCCTCTTTCGTCCTCATGCTCATGCTCTCTTGACTGTTCGTTTCTGGGAAGCGCCATTTTGATTTCTGGTTTTTGTGTCTTTGTTCCCAATCATTGTCTGGTTTTTGTGTCTTTGTTACCAATCAAACGCTTTGTGTCTTTTTTCCAAATCAAAGACTCTAGGTAAAATTTAATGGCCAAAATTTGTAGGTTGACAGAAGAGGATAACAATGGATCTGGGCCTCTCAATCCATTCCAGGGGATTCTTTGTTGGATGCAATTGTTGAATTATCTTTCTATTGATGATCACAATGGATTTGGACTATTCCGGAAGATCCCCTGCTACATCCAATCAATTGAGATCAACACTATTTCTTGATTTTGTTATTCATTTCAATATACCATCTGTGTCTTTGTAAATATGACTATTCCAGAAGATCCTCTGTTGTATCCAAATGATTGAGATCAATGCTATTTCTTGATTATGTTATTCTTGTTAGTTTTGACAACAAATTAGCTAGGTTTTCTTTAACTGTATAGTTAGGTTTTATTTAACTGTATTGTAGTTAGGCAGTTCTATATTCGGTTATGTAACATGATATAAAATAATGTAATAGCACATGAATCAACAAGCGCGGAGAATCATCCATTCAATCAATCAAGAACAATTTCATTTATATCTTGGCGTATCTTGTCTCAACAAGGGTTCTTTTAACTATTTCTTTCATCTGTTTATCTGTCTGTATCTACAATTGGTATCAAAGCCAGCGTGTGAAGGTGCATGAGAAGAGACGGCTGTGCTCGCTGAAGGAAGGAGCGTGTGCCTGCGTGAGAAGAGACGGTTGCGCTGGCTGAAGGAAGGAGCTTGTGCCTGCGTGAGAAGAGACGGTTGTGCTGGCTGAGGGAAGGTGCGTGTGCCTGCGTGAGAAGAGATGGTTGTGCTGGCTGAAGGAAGGAGCGTGTGCCTGCGTGAGAAGAGACGGCTGTGTTGGCTGAAGGAAGGAGCGTGTGCCTGCGTGAGAAGAGACGGCTGTGCTGGCTGAAGGAAGGTGCATGTGCCTGCGTGAGAAGAGACGGTTGTGATGGCTGAAGGAAGGAGTGTGTGCCTGCGTGAGAAGAGACGGCTGTGCTGGCTGAAGGAAGGAGCGGCTGGCTGAAGGCGTGTGAACTGTAAGGGCTGTGCGTGCAAAGGTAGACAACGTTGCTGTCTATGCGGTGAAGAAACTGCCACTGCTGTGCTGCGTTGAAGCAACTGCCACCGCTGAGAGGCCTGTGGCGTGGTGCGTGACTGGAGCTGCCAGACTTGTGCGGAAGAGACCATTTTTTCCCTGTGGCTGCCAGAACCTGTTCGAAGGAAGAAAAAACCTCTGTTTTACCAGTGTGGCTGCCAAAACTCGTTCAGAAAATCCGGGTATTTTTTTAAGAAATTTTTGTCTCAGAATTTTTTTTTTTATAGAAAAGCATCAGGAAAAAGACAGTTTTTTTTTTTCAGAAAGTAGTCAGGAAACAAGAACAGTTTTGTTTATCTCAGAATTTTTTTTTAGAACGCTGTGAAAGTAAAGTTCTTTAAATTCAGAATAAAGGAAAAGAAAACAGATTTATTTTTAAGGAAAGGAAATTTTTTTTTGGGTTCTTTCTGTTTGGAGAAATAAGGAAATAAAACCCTAGAAATTCTGAAACCCTAGGAAAGAAAAAAATGGCCAAGATGTCGAATGCGAAATTCGAGGTGGAGAAATTCACCGGAAAGAGCAATTTTTCTCTTTGGAAACTGAAGGTTAGGGATCTGCTTGTGCAACAAGGGTTGCACAAGGCATTGGATGAGGCGATTAAAAAACCTGCAACTATGACTACTTCAGACTGGGAGGACTTGGATGCCCAAGCTCTCAGTACCATCCGGCTATGTCTAGCGGATGAAGTTCTATTCAACATTGTTGAAGAGACTACGACGTCACGATTGTGGGAGAAACTTGAAAATATCTATATGACAAAATCATTGACCAACAGAATTTATCTGAAAAGACAGCTATACAGTCTTCGAATGAAAGAGGGTTCAAACATTGCAGAACATTTGAATGTTTTTAATACACTAATATGTCAATTGACAGATATGGAAGTCAAAATACAGGAAGAAGATAAAGCCATAACCTTGTTGTGTTCTCTGCCTAAATCATGGGATCACTTCGTAACTTCAATCAGCTTCAGCTCTGCTGATTCTTTGAAGTTTGAGTCAGTTGTGGGAGCTCTTCTGTCTGAAGAAGTACGAAGGAAATCAAGCATTGAAACAGCTGCATCAGAAGCCATGGTCGCTAGAGGACGCTCAAAGGAAAGAGGAGAAAAATCAAGGGGAACATCCAGATCGAAATCGAAAGGAAAGAAGTGTAAGGCGAAATGTTGGAACTGCAATAAAGTTGGACACTTGAAGAAGGTCTGTTGGAAACGAAAGGAATCCAAAAACCTGAAGAATGAAGCGAATCAGGTCGATTCAGGTATGATAGACGAAGTTTTATCTGCTGAAGAATTGTGTATGATAGATGAAACTTCACCTGAATGTAATATCTCTCAGGGTTTAGATAGCTGGCTGTTAGACTCTGGTGCTTCACATCACATGTGCCCACATAGAAACTGGTTTACCTCATATGAAAATGTAAACGGTAGTTCTGTGTTTATGGGTAACAATATGTCATGTCAGACTGTTGGGATGGGAGATATCAGGATTAAGATGTATGATAACACAGTTAAAACATTAACTAGTGTTAGACATGTACCT
>APFE030245554.1:23272-40622 GCA_000404065.3 Pinus taeda
ATTGCATTTCAATTTTACATCTTAGCTATGCTAAAATTTAAAGAATTGTGTAAAAATTCTATATTAATAACATGATATTTATTTTTGGATTTAATTTTTTTTTGACAAAATAAGAATTTTGATTTTTTAATCTTAAAAATGATAAATGATAATCAAGTTTGAAATATATATTTAATGTTGAATAGTGTATTATTATTTTCTTTTACAAAATAAAAACATAGTAAAAATAGTTTTAAGAATTAAAATTTACTTATATTTAGTTTATTTTATACACAAAATCATAATAAAAATATTTATTGAAAAAATATTTAATTTTAGTGTTTTTATGTTATATAAAACACCTTTTGTAACTTAAAAATATAGCACAATAGTTAAAATTTAACATATAATATTTAAAGAAATATTAGCATAATAAAAACATGTCTTAATGATAATTATAAACAAAATATGTAGCCTTACTAACCACGATTAATGTAATTATAGGTGATATGGTTTTTCATGAATAATGATGAGTAAATATGGACTAAGAGATACTAGTGTTAAGATATAGAAATTTGCGATGGTTGTACCCAAACTTAGTTTAACAACTAAAATATGATAAGTTTTCCCACTATTTGAAAAACCTTTAATTAAAATATTTCAATGTTTATTTTTAATAATGTAATTTCATATAAAAGAAAACAAAATCTCCAAAGCCAAAAAATTGCTTCATTCAGAACTACTTTTTGTCTTCCAATATAAACAAAATGTACAATTTTTTTTATTTTGATATAATGTTGACACTTAACCCATTAATTATTTTTTAATGATAACTGTAAGTAAAATATGTAATCTTGTATCTATTAGATATGTATAAAGTAGTAGATTTAAAAAGAAAAATATATGTTTAAAAAATTGCATATCCCTTTTAGTTCTTTATAAACTTAAAGAGGAGATATATTTATAATAGTAACAATAAAAATAAAAAAATTTATAGTATTATGCCTGTAACATATAGCCAGAAATTATGAGTTGTTTTCACCATTGTTTAATTCCATTTATTTTATTTACTATTAAAACTATTGGGCTGAAAATAACAAGAACAAATAATATTAATTATTATTTAAACTTTGGACGAGATTATTAAGAGAATTAAAAAAAACAGTTATAACAACTCCTGGAGTAGTTGGAAATAATTTCCACCACTTTTCTACAAAAGGAAAAAGGAAAGGGAAGCAAAGGGGCTGTCAAAGTTTTTCCCTAAGCTGGGATGTGATACCCGTGGGAAGAGTTCATTTATGGTAAAGAGTTGAGTGGGTATGTGACTTGAGGGTCGACAAGAGTCCTAATGCCAAAGATACCCGGTGCTCTGTCTGTTAGGAGTAGTAAGTGCTCGGTGGGGGATCGTGGTAGGTCCATGGTTGGGTGGTGTGGTAGGTCCATGGTTGGGTGGTGAGACCTTCCAAAAGGATTATTGAATTGTACAGAATAAATAAATTGAAACAGATAAGTACTCAAATAATTCTAATTATTTCCGAGAGTTAAATGGTGTGTAACAGGAGTAATGATCTCATTTCTTTCTTAAACTAGATAATCATTTATGAGTAGTAATTGAATAGTAACAGGAGTAATGGTCTCATTTCTTTCTTAAGCTAGATAATCATTTATGGGTAGTAATTGAATACCAGACTTATTCATCGTAGAGAAGAAAATTGATGCATAATCTTTTCTCTAATTACATAGTATGATTAACTCTAATTTCAGCAATATTATAGTATCATAAACCTGTTTAATGCTCATTGTATAAAAAAGAGAACACATATTATGACATTAGAAGTTCAATTTTCTACCCATACCCTGTTAACAATGAATAATCTCGAACATAAATTAATTTCAACTATCGGTACAAATATACCAATTTACCTAGAAGAAGCAAACAGGATAAATGTTATTTCCCAAAATGAGAAGGTCTGCAATCTCATGTATTAAAGCCTTCGTTGCAAAATAGGAGCGGAACCAGATTATATGTATACATATGTAAAGACTTAATATACTTCCATGTTTCAATATACATACATGTCTTATAACAACTTATTAAATCAATACTCGCATATATGCAAAACCCTTTGAATTATTACAATTCACAAACAACTATCAAAATCATGATTAAGAACAATATTCTAAATCTTGATTTATTCATTTCACTCTCATACAGGTTACATTCAAATTTCAATAAATATGTCACCCACAGCATACCACGGTAAGGGTCAAAACTTGGCAGAGTGGCCCATAAACCAACAAACACTTAGTATAGATAACAAAATACATAGAGTCACAATATATAATGTATGTCGTAGAAATATTAAAAAACAGTTTGAAGAGACATTAAGAAAAAATAATTTAAGCTCCAGCTACAAACCCAACCACATTCATTTAGTCGTTATAACCTCCATTTCCTAAAAACCCTCGTGGACTATGGGTTACGGTGATGGTTTAGCTATGCCGAGAGACAGCAAACCCTCCCACTCTCATCTTCGAGTTGAACCTAGAAACTCACAAAAGTAGAGTCTCCACTTGGGAGAAAATGACGAACATGTAGATAACATAAAAGTTTAGATTAGGTTTAGTTCCTCCTCAAAAGCTCTTCAACTATATATTTAGGTTCGAGCCATTACCTGTAAGACCATCCAAGAAACCTATTAGAGACAGTTTTTGGGAGGATAAACTGTAGAGAATTCTTAAATGAAAATTGTGTGAGGGATTTCATTCCCTGAGAGGAATGGCACCATCGTTGAAGCACCAAATACTTGGGAAGCCAACAACATTTGTCATTTTAGATTGCTTGAAAAGAAACAAAAGCTATGAGGGTGTCCCAGAATAGAATAAACCTGAACTCAGTGGTAGAAGCATATCTATATCTGACTCTTGAGGTCGAAGAAGGATTCCAAAACTGACCACCAGACCGTACGTGCAACAAGCATCCAGTTAAGCTAAGAAAGAATAAGGTAGATGCATTTCCAAATGAAGAACAAATCTGGCTACCTTACCTCCTTGTCTTTGTCGTTAGCCTCTTATCTCCAGAACTGTAAGAGCACTTGCTTAGGAAGAGGTAAAACCCTCATTCCATTGTTCTTACCCTGCTCGTATCAGAGTTGTATTCTCTCCTAACAGATAATGCGAAATGAGATAGAAAGATATGCTAGGATTTCATTTCAAGTTAAGTCCTCCTACTGAGCTAACTGCGATGACCGGACACATCGTTCCATCCTCACCTCTGCATTAACCACCCAAGTGGAGGAGTCATCACCTATATCGAGGCATGGATAGGTGGCACATGTCCATGTATTTGGTAAGATAGGCGAGCCAGGCGGAGGTGCATTATGTAGAGGCCAACATAGAATTATGGGTGCAATTGGGAGAAGAATCGAGACAGGCTAACGTTTCCTTATTGGAGGTAGTAAAAGAGCTTCAAGGAAAAATGATGAAACTTCGAACAGACAATGAATGATTAAGATAGGAGTAGGAAAACATTCTTAAAAGTTTAACAGATTGGAAAAATCAGATAGGACCAAATCCAATACATAAGATAGGGAAAAGACCCCAACTACTGATAATGAGGAAGATCATGCAGAATTCCTGGAGGGTCACAAAGAAGAAGATGAAGGGAGCTCAGATAATGTTTTTCACTAAAAAACCAAAAAGACCAAAGATAGAACTACAAGGTGAGCTCAAAAACATCAGACACTCACTGTTCAAAGGAGAGTCAGAAGAAGTGGCAGATGCTTGGCAGATAAACATGGGTAAATACCTCTAGATTTATGAATATATTGAAAAACATAAAGCAAGGCTGGTAGTGTACCAATTATGAGGAAAAGCCACCCTCTGGTGGGAATAAATTAAAACTCTAAGGAAGATTGATGAAGAGTAAGTAACATGGCAATAATTCTAGAAACACTTTAAAGACAGATATTGAACAAAACTTTATTATCAGGAAAAAGAAAAGGGGTTCCATGAATTAAAATTGGGAATACTTAAAATGGATGAATATGTAGCATGCTTTACTTCCTTGTTGCGTTAAGTCCCATATATGCAAGAAGAAGGATCTAAGATCCAACGGTATATTACCAGTTTTCCCAACTTCATGGAGGAGAAATTAAAATTCAATTACCCTAGAACCATGGACGATGAAGTTCGAAAGGCCCGCATCTGTTATCAATAATGAAGTAGAAAAATTAAGTATCTAATGGAGTTGCTGCTAATAAAGTGAGGAATTTGCCGTCAAAGAAACATCAAAAATCCATTCATGGTAGAAACAATTAGCAAAGGACTTTTGGAAAGCTTACAAGAAACCCACCTAGAAATCAAACATTCATTGAAAATAGAGAACTTGAAAGAATTAGCATAACTGTTACTGAATAGCTAGAAAAACTGCCACTACAATCTTGCAGATGCGAAGAAGCACATTTTTACAAAAAGTGCCCACATAAAGCTCAGACTGAGCAACTTTCTAACATGTAAGAAGCCTCTATGGTAGGGGATATCACAAGGAGCATTCCCAGGATTAATGCAGCTTTGGATGATGATCAGGCTGAATATCAACCCACCATGATCGAATGAGAAGGTATGATTGCTGATCAATCTATTTCGGTTTTATTTCATCCTGGCTCTAGCCTGACTTATATTATCTCTAAAGTGATAGAAAGATGTCAACTGAAAAGCAGTAAATACAAACAGTCGTGGTTAGTTGTTTTTCTAGTTATGGGAGTTTGGGATGGTGGTAGGGTGAATTTTGAGTATACATAGACCACTAGCCTATGAATCCTCATTTGAGTGGTTCCTTTAGAGTGAAAAAATAAGGAAAGCTACAAGGTCTTGTGCTTTGGCTGCTATGGTGTGCTAACTTGCAAATTTTGGCACCTCGTTGAGCTAACTAGTGGCGAACTATCCTTTGGATGGTCACACGTGGTGAGGACAAGAGGACTACTAAACTGTCTTGCTGCAAGAGTTAAAATGCAGTGTTTTTCTTCTCTTCATGGGCTAGGAAACAATATGGATATACCTCTAGGCCCTAGGAGCTCCTATGTAAATGGAAGTTGGGGTGTGGTGGTTGTTTTTTCTTTCTGGGTTTCCTCATCTTGATGCTTTCAATAATTTTTCATGCTCATGTCATATTTAGTGGTATTGGTTACAAATATCTATTTCAACATTTCCTTAGGTTTGAGAGAGCTAGTTTCAGGTTCTAGTCTCATCACCTTTACCCTTGGTTGCTCAGGGTACTCTATTCAAGAGGCACCCCAGTAATCATGGGGTTGATTTTCTACTGATATTGGTGGAAGAATACATAATTTTTTTGAATTTTTATCTTGTTGAGTTTTGAAACGAGATTCCATTATGCAGGTACAACATTTGTGTGGTTGAATTAAATTACTATTTTTGGTCTAAATTATATAATGGAATAGCTAGATAGAGGGGTCATTTGGAGCAAGGTGGGTGACGTCATGAAGACCTGGTTGGCCATGACAGGCAGGTGGGAGAAGTGGATAGTGATAGAGGTGTTGAGGCTATTTCTGAGGGTGAATTGGCTCATTAACGTGTTTCATCACCTAACCATGTTAAAGCACAACCATCTTTAGAATCTTTGTATAGGCAATTGTGTTCCAGTGGTAAATTAGCACAGGGTTCTAGAGCAAGACGATACCCAGGGTTGGCTCGAGAGTGATGCACTACAACAGCACTAGAACGACATGAGCACAGGGGAGGAGCAAGAATGAAATTTAAGAGCGGTGCCATAACATATAAAATTGCAAGCTGGAGAGCGAGGACGAGCTGCATTAATGCGACATTAATGTTGTTGGCTAAAGACCTTAAAAATGGCTTCATGCGATGCCAGATGGTGGTGGTAATAATCCACGTGCCAACCCACCAAGCCACCCTCGTACAACTTGACATGTTACACACCCGCATCCGGGAAGGGTTTATAACACTTTAGAAAATATTTTTAATAAACAATTAAATGAAAGTTACAAAAATCTTTTTAAAATGTTATAAAATGATTAGTATTTAGGGTTTGGGGTTTGGGGTTTGGGGCTTAGGCTTTAGCGTTCATTTTTTAGGCTCTAGGGTTTATAAATTCTTTTAACAAACACTTAAACAAAAGTTAAAAAACTTGTTTTTAAATGTTATAAAATTCGTAGGGTTTAGTGTTTGGGGTTTAGGGTTTAAGGTTTAGTTTTTTGGGTTTCAGGTTTGGGGTTTAGAGTTTAGGGTTTAATGTTTATGGTTTATAATACTTTAGTAAATTATTTTAATAAAAATTAGAAAATGATTTTTAAAATTTTATAAAATGATTAGGGTTTATGGTTTAGCATTTAGGGTTTGGGGTTTAGGGTTTAGGGTGGTTTAGCATTTAGGGATTATGGTTTATAAGACTTTAGTAAATGGTTTTAATCAAGGCTTAAATAAAAGTTACAATTTTTTTTTTAAAATGGTATAAAATGCTTAGGTTTAGTATTTACAGTTTGACCTTTGGGATTTAGGGTTTAGGGTTTATAAGAACTTAGTAAACGATTTTAATAAATACTTTAATAAAATTTCGAAAATGCTTTTTAAACTGTTATAAAATCCTTAAGGTTTAGGATTATGGGTGTTGATTTTGGGTTTTTGGTCTAGGGTTTAGGGATTAGGTTCTAGTTTTTATAACACTTAAGTAATTTCTTTTGATAAACACTTAGATAAAAGTTACAAAACGGTTTTTAAGATGTTATAAAATGCCTAAGATTTAGGGTTCAGGGTTTCAGGCTTCGGGTTTAGAGTTTAGGGATTACGGTTTATAAAACTTGTGTAAATTCTTTTAATAAACACTTAAATAAAAGTTACAGACTACTTTTTAGAATGTTATAAAATGCTTAGTGTTTATGGTTTAGAGTTAAAGGTTTGACGTTTATTGTTTGGTGTTTATGGTTTAGGGTTTTGCATTTAGGTTGTGTAACACTTTCGCAAAAGATTTTAATAAACACTTAAATAAAATTTACAAAACAATTTTTAAAATGTTATAAAATGCTTAGCATTTGGGGTTTAGGGTTTAGGGTTTGGGGTTTAGGGCATAGGTTTTAGGGTTCTGGGTTTATGGAAGAGTGTTTAAGGTTTATAAAATGCTTAGGGTTTAGGGTTTATGGTTGAATGTTTAGGTTTTAAGGTTTATAATACTATAGTAAATTATTTTAATAAACACTTAAATAAAAGCTACAAAGCACCTTCTAAAATGTTATAAAATGATTAGGGTATAGGGTTTAGGGTTCAGGGTTTATAACACTTTAGTAAATTCTTTTAATAAACACTTAAATAAAAGTTACAAACCACTTTTAAAATGCTATAAAATGTTGAGGGTTTAGCATTCATGTTTTACGGTTTACGGTGTAGGGTTTTATGTCTAGGGTTTAGGGATGATAACTCTTTAGTAAATTCTTTCAATAAAAATTTAAATAAAATTTAGAAAAGTCTTTTTACAATGTTATAAAATACTTAGGGTTTAGGATTTACAGGTTATGGTTTAGGTTTAGGGGTTTATTGTTTAGAGTTTAGGGTTTAGCGTTTATAGCACTTTAGTAATGTTTTTAGTAAACACTTAAATAAAAGTTACAAAACATTTTTAATTTTTTTATAAAATTCTTAGGGTTTAGGGTTTATGATTTAGTTTTTTCGGTTTAGGGTCTAGGGTTTAGGGTTAAGAGTTTGTGGTTTAGGCTTTAAGGATTAGGGTTTACATTTTAGGGTCTATAACACTTTATAAAATGCTTAGTGTTTAAGTTTTAACATTTTAGGTTTAGGGTTTAGGGATTTGTGTTTATGGTTCATGGTTTCAGTTTTATAACACCTTAGTAATTGTTTTAATAAACACATAAATAAAAGATACAAAACATGTTTTAAAATGTTAAACAATGCTTACGGTTTAGTGTTTAGGATTTGGGGTTTAGGGTTTAGGGTTTAGGGTTTATGGTTTAGGGTGTAGGGATAAACCACCTCACCTTAAGGGGGTGTACGCTGCTACATATTACACATAATACATTCATCCTGTGGAGCCTTGAGGAGATATAAAGGAAATAAAAGGAAAAAGGTTTATGAAGAAGGGTGGAGAAACAAAGGTTGGGGTATCTCATGTACCACAATTTTCTCCCTCCTACACTCACATACCCAGGTGTGGTCTTCCCTTATTTTACATACTCATAAAATTCTTAGGTTTTATGTTTTAGGGATTAGTGTTTGGGGTTTAGCATATATGGTTTATAACATTTAAGTAAATTCTTTTAATAAGAACTTAAGTAAAAGTTACAAATAGTTTTTAAAATGTTATAAAATTCTTAGGCTTTAACATTTAGGGTTTAGGGTTTATAACACTTTAGCAAATGATTTTAGTATACACTTAAATAAACTTTACAAAACACTCTTTAAAATGTTATAAATTAATTAGGGTTTAGGTTTTAGGGATTAGAGTTTAAAGTTTATAACACTTTAGTAAATTCTTTTAATAAACACGTAAAAAAGTTACAAAACACTTTTTAAAATGTTATGAAATGCTTAAGGTTCAGGTTTTAGGGTATAAGGTATAGGGTTTAGGGTTTGGGGTTTAGGGTTTAGGGTTTATTTTTTATTGTTTAGGGTTTATAACACCTTAGTAAATTATTTCAATAAAAGCTTAAGTAAAAGTTACAAAACCCTTTTTAGAATGATATAAAATGATTAGGTTTAGGGTTTATAAGGCTTTATTAAATTCTTATAGCAAAAACTTAAATAAAATTTAAAAGGCACTTTTTAAAAATTTAAAAATTTCTTAGGGTTTAGGGTTAAGAGTCTAGGGTTTATAAGACTTTAGTAAATCCTCTTATTGGACACTAAATTAAAAGTTAGAAATTTCTTTAATATGTTATAAAATGCTTAGGGTTTATGGTTTATGGTTTGGGGTTTGGTGTTTAGAGATTAGGGTTTAGGGTTTATAACACTTTAATAAATGATTTTAATAAACACTTAAAAATAAGTTAAAATATATTTTTTTAATGTTATAAAATTATTATGATTTAGAATGTAGGTTTTAGGGTTTAGGGTTTAGATTTTAGGGTCTTGGGTTTTAGGTTTAGAGTTTAACGTTTAGGGTTTAGGTTTTGTGGTTTAGAGTTTAGGGTTTAAGGTTTAGGGTTTAGCATTCACGATTTGGGGTTAGGGTTAACGGTTTAGGGTTTAGGTTTCATCATTTAGGGTTTAAGGTTTGGGCTTTAGAGGTTAGGGTTTAGGGTTTATAAGACTTTAGTAAATTATTTTAATAAACACTTAAGTAAAAGTTTCAAATGCTTTCTAATATGTTATAAAATGATTAGGGTTTAGGGTTTAGGGTTTGGGATTTAAGGTTCCAACCCCACCTCTTCCTTCCCTACCTCCTCGACCACCTCTTCCTCCAACTCCAACTCCAGCTCCACCTCCTCCACCACCTTTGTCTCCTCCTCTTCCTCCACCTCATCCTCCCCATCCTCCTCCTTGACCTACACCTCCTCATCCTCCACGTCCACCTCCTCCTTCACCACCTCCTCCATATCCATCTCCAACTCCTCCTCGACCACCAACACCACCTCCTCCATATCCATCTCCAACTCCTCCTCGACCACCAACACCACCTCCTCCTCCTCCTCCTCCTCGACCACCTCCTCAAACTCCAACTCCAACTCCTTCTATTCCCCCACCATCTCCTCCACCTCCTCCCCGACCATCTCCTCCACCTCCACCACCACCTCCTCCACCACCTCATCCATATCCATCTCCACCACCTCTCCTCCTCCATCACCACCTCCTCCTATTCCTCCACCTCCACATCCTCCTACTCTTCCTCCACTTCCACCTCCTTTGCCACCTTCATCTCCACCTCCACCTCCTCCTCCACCTCTGCCTCCTCCTCCACCACCACCCCCTCTTCCTCCACCTCCACCACCACCTCCACCTCCACCCACTCCTCCACTAGCTCCACCACAACCTCCTCGACCTCCACCCCAGCCTCATCCTCCTCCTCCTCCATCACTTCCACATCTGCCTTCTCCTCCTCGTCCTCCTCCTCTACCTCCAACACCTCAGTTGCCTCCTCCTCTACCTCCAACTCCTCTTCCTCCACCACCTTTACCATCTCCTCCACCACGTCAACCTCCATCACCTCCTCCATTAGCACCATCACCTCCTCCTTCACCTCCACCTCCACCACCACCACCTCCACCTCCTCCTCAACCTCCTTTGCCTCCTCCATCTCCTCCTCCACCACCTCCACCTCCACCTCCCTTGCCTCCTCAAATAACCTAAAAAAAAATCAAAATTGCATATCATTTCATTCTCTTTATTTATAATACATATTGATTCATCCTTTATAGCGATAGCTCATCTATCAATATACACATGACAACATAACAAATAATATGTATAAAAAATTGCAATATAAATAAGGAATTATGAGAACAACAATTTCATTTAAAAAAAAATGTGAAATTTAAATAAATTGTATAAAAAGTTGTTGAGAAAAAATACACCCAACTCAATGTTTATTCGCATTCTACAAAACTAGAAGGAAATACATTGGATATAATGAAATTCTACGGGAGATTGAAAAATAGCTCCATAATTAAAACAAATGTGTGAAACCATTGCCATAAAACCCTATTTTTATGATGTACAAGGAAATTAGTTTAAATAATAACCCTTTTTGAGGAATTAAGGCAAATCACTTACAAAAATTATGGACTCTAAACATAAAGTTTAATTGAGCATTTGGTCATTGTATAGGGATGGGAACTCTTGTTTCTATGAATTTTCTTTTTATTTTATGGGGAGATAATGGTATAACATATAAACATTTTAACTTAATATTTGGGATAATCATCCTTAATCGCTATTTCAATAGAAAATCAACCCCCAAAGTTTTGGACCCTCGAATTTCAACTCTCGGAAAAAAACTCACCTAAAATTTTATCTAAATTGATGAAGACTATAAATGAATTCCAAAGAGTAATTTACAACTCAAATGTTTTGTAGAAAAATGCAAACTTGAAGACATGGCTGCCATAAGTTAAAAATTAAACTTCATTTTTAATTAAAGAGTATTTTTCCCCAACCATTAGATACAAAATTATAATAATGGAAGTGTAATTTTTAAATCATAGCACCAAATTTTGGGGATTTTCCAAACAAAAAATTATTACAATTCCCAAGAATTAAGAAAAAAATTCAAGAGGGAACGGAGAGCATGCTCAAGGTATTGGGATGTAAAGAAAATACACAAGCTCATCTATTAGATATGACAATCTTTATTCGTATGAAAAGTTAGAAAATGGAAGGGAGACTATTGAATACATAAATGTGGGTTGTTCTATGCAAATTAATCTCAATACCATGATAAAAGGGCTAGTCAAATAAAGATGTCATTTTAAACCAAATGAGAAGGGAGAAATGGCTACCATAAATCCTCGTCCTTGAAAATTGGGGTAAATGGAAATTAGTATTTCGCGAGCTATTTTAGTTTTGTAGATCTCCCTTGAAATAAGGATATGCTAACCTCTATACCATGTTTTCTAATAAAATAATTTTGGGGCTACTATTAATAATTCACTATGATACAAAAAAGTATTCCATTCAAAATTGGAAACCCTTAAATTTTGGGGCTAAATTTCACCGCTAAAATTTTCCACTAAGATTATGTTTTTTGAAATATGCATGCAACAAAATATTACTATACATAATCACAATATAACTTGTAATGAAGTTATAATTTAGTTAATTTACATGTGTTTTTAATTTATATGGCTTCCCTAGTTTGTTAATTTAATGTTAATATTTTCTTTTAACTTAAATTGAAAACAAATTCCAAAATAGATATGCCTTTAATTATGCTAATCGGAAGAATAGATATTCCATAGTTCTAATTTAATTATTATGTTTGATGGAATATATTTCAACTCAATGGAATATGTTGGAACATTCATAGTAATATTTTAATCTTTAAAAATGCTACAAATTTTTGCCAAGGTATTAGATTTAAACAGTAAGGAAAATTCATGTACTTGAATGACTATATTTGTGCATGGAGGAAATCTTCCTAAATGTATTACTTATCATTAAATACTAGGATATTATATATATAAAGAGATGTGTTCTTCATTCATGAGACTGTAGCTTTCATTTCCAACAATGGAGAAGAGTGTGACATTTTAATATTTTAATTTAAGACATGAATCTTAAATTAAATTTCTTATCTCCACCTCCAACTCCATCACCTCCTCCTCCTCCTCCTCCTCCACGTCCACATCCACCTCCTCCTCTCCTCCACCTCCACCTCCACAACCTTCTCCCCCTCCTCCTCCTCCACCACCTCAACATCCACCACCACCTCCACCTCCTCCTCCACCACCTCAACCTTAACCACCTCCTCCACCTCCACCTCCATCTCCCCCTCCTCCTCTTTTCTCCTCCTCCACCTCCACCTTCTCTTCCCCTACCTCCACCTCCACCTCCTCCTCCAACTTTGACTATGCCTCTCCCTACGCCTCTGCCTCTGCCTCCACCTCCTACACCACCACCTCACCCTCTTCATCAACCTCCACCACCACTTCCTCTACATCTACCTCCAACTCCACCTTCATCTCCTGCACCTCACCCTCTTCGTCCACCTCCACCACCACTTCTTATACATCTACCTCCAACATCACCTTCATCTCCTCCGCCTCATCCTCCACCTCCACCTCCGCATCCACCACCACCTCCACTACCTCCACCTCAACACTCTCCTCCTCCTCTACCTCCACCACCTCGTCCTCCTCCTAATCCACCTCAACCTCCACCTCCACCTTCACCTCCTCCTCCAACTCGAACTCCACATCCAGCTCCTCATCCTCCTACTCCTCCACCTCATTCTCCACCACCTCCATCTTCTCCTCCTCCTCCATCTCCTCCACCACCTCCTACTCCACCACCACCTACACCTCCACCACCTCAACCTCCACCATCTCAACCCCCTCCTCCTCCTCCTCCACCTCCATCTCCAACTCCACGTCCTCCTCCTCAACCTCCACCACCTCCTCCACCTCCAACTCCTCCAGCACCTCTACCTCCGCCTCCTCCTCCATCACCTCAACCTCTACCACCTCCTCCCCCAACACCACCACCTCCCCCTCTGCCTTCGCCACCTCCTCCTCCTACTCCACATCCACCACTACCACCACCTCCACCACCTCCACCAATACCTTCACCTCCTCCTCAATCGCCTTCGCCTCCTCCTCCTCCACCAACTCCACCTCCACCTCTCTAGCCTCCTCAAAAATCTAAAAAATGTCAAAATTGCATATCATTTCATTCTCTTTATTTATAATACTTATTGATTCATTTTATACTATGATAATTTATATATTAATATATACATGATAATATAACAAATAAATGTATAAAAAATCATAATATAAACAAGTAATTATGAGAACAAACAATTTAATTAAAAAATTGTTAAATTTATATAAATAGTATCAAAAGTTGTTGAGAAAAATCGCACAACTAATATCTATAGTTAATGTTGAGAACATTTTTAAAATCAACAAATTAATTATATAAAATCACAAAAAAACACAATTACCATAAATTAATTATATAAAATGTTTAAAAAATAAAATAAACAAAAACCACAATTACCGTAGACATATATCATGGAAAACCCAGTAACACACAAACGCAAAACACAAGGAAACTTCATAAAACCTCCACTCGTCATAAGCTTTATTGTTATGTACACAAGGAAACTTCATAAAACCTCCACTCGTCATAAGCTTTATTGTTATGTTATTATGTTATGTGTTGTATTTTCCTCCCGAACGCCCTTGCGGCTTGAGCTAACAGATTTTACAACATATGGAGCCTTTTTTTCTCGACAGTATATAAAACATAATCTTTATATTTTCAAAAACTAATGCTATTGCATTTATATATGGAAAGAATTGATTTTCCTTGTATTATCGAAAATAATCACTCCATTGTTTGGAATTAAGAAATTACAAACGCAAACAACATAAAGAAATTTTAAAACACAAAAGCTTGACAACAAGAAGATCAAATCTAGTACTTGCTTGGGCCAGAGATTATGGATTCATGAAGCGATTTGACAGCTTCTATGGGATCTTCCTCTCCCACAGACTTCATACAAATCTTCTATAATTACTTCCTAGAAATGCCGGAGCCTGTGCAATCTTTTTATTAGAAAATCATTCTGCATGATTACGTCCACAGACTTCATACAAATCTTCCATAATTGCTTCCTAGAAATGCCAGAGCCGGAGCCCGTGCAATCTTTTTATTAGAAAATCAGTCTGCATGATTACTTCCTCCACAGATATGTTCAGACGCACGTGGTCTCTCGCATATTTATTCCTCTTGCCAGTGATTGTCATAGATCACCATCTGTCCGACATGGTGTCGCTCGAGTATAACCATTTGTCGCCTTTTCACAAACCACAAATTTGTTAAAAATATAATTTCACTGCCCGCGCAGTCAGCAGTCAACGGGGCTGAAAACCACACGGTAAACCAAAACCCGTCCGGTATCATATCGCACCACCTTTTGCCTAAGGTTGTTTCCGTACGAGGGCGTTCCGATACTGACAACCTGACACCGATGATGCTAGCCTGGCATCAGCAAGAGGCACTTTTCGGAAGGTATCTTTCACCCAGCTAACCCCTTCCGATGTCGATTACATCCGTCGATCTACCTCTAGTTTTTACCGCCGTCGATTTAAGGAAGCTGCACGATGGTTTAAAGTTCTGTCAGAAAGGGTGTTCCGATATTAAAGTTTTGCCGTTAGATTAATGCTGAGCCTCTCCATCGTCCGATCAAGGAAAGTACACGGGGCCTGTTAAAATATAATGAGGTGTGGACCATACGTTGCCGCCCATACCTTATGTTTAATTTATGTCATATGTTTTTGGTAAAAACCTTTAATATTTTCTGCGGCGAAGTTAATAGGAGTATGGGCGAAAATGTAAGGTAAGTTTTATTTTATTACTTTGTCATATGTATTGAATATTGCGTTGACCCATTTTTGATATGTGAAAACAAAACACGCATGGGGATAGCATGTAAGGAATGAAATTTTGCATATGAAGAAAAACAGGGGAGTCCGCAGTGCTAATGAAAAATTTTGTGAATCTCACACAGTGAGATAGAAAAACTTGAATTCGCAGCAGCGAATGGAAAAAAACAGAGAATTGAATTTTGTATTGCAGGGAATGCACAGAAGTGCATAGATATTTTGGGTCTGTAATGTAAAAGTGATTTTTATGCAGCAGGGTAAATTTTGTTTTGTAATGTAAGATTGCACAGCAGTGCAGGAGGAGAAAGTAAATGAAGCCAGTGGCTTGTTTTGTTTCCAAATCCATGAGTTGTTTCACACAGGTGAAAAGGTAAATCTGTAACTCCCTGTAAGTTTTGTTTTCACACAGCAGTGAATGTAAATGAAATATTTACACACGTGGTGTAAAATTCATAGGAGGCAGATAGTAAACTTTGTGTAAATGGTTTTTGGGAATCCCTCTGAGTAAAAGAGGATGAATTATTAAAGTGTTTTGTTTAAGAATCGGAAATTTTATGGTGGTGAAATACTCTGTGCTCTGTAATTATTTTTAAAAGACTTCTCTGTGTAAAAGATCCTGGAGCAAAGCAAACAGAGCATAGGCTCTGTGTTTTATATTTTGATGGTTTTGGTATTTATCCATCCCAAACATAGAAGCAAAAAAAATACCCAACAAAATTGAACGTTTTGAAGCGAACATGCTCCCAAAATACACCAGCAACGACATTATGTATCGAACACACGACCTTCATATATTCAGCCTGACGCTCTCCCGACAAATTTACATAAGACCATTATCAAACACACGACCTTCATATATTCAGTCTGACAATCTCCCAACAAAAATATAAGCGACAACATTGTGGATCGATTTGGGCACATCTTGAAACAATTGGCAGAGATTTCTATTTTGAAATCCGCTTAAACAATGTGGAAACGGCTCAAATTCCTCCGTCATCTCTTAACTAAATGCTCAAGTTGAAGAGTTTCTCATTGTGAAATCTGCCTTCAACAATGAGGAAACCGCTGCAATTCCACTACACGCGGTTAATTAAATGTTATTCTAAAGAAATATTAATTACAACCAAAAAAAAAGCAAAAAGTTACTTAAAAAAAAACAAAAAGTTACAATAACAAAAAAACAAAAAGTTATCTAAATTTAGAAAAAGGAATATTAATTTCATTTTTGAAAGATGCATGAAAAATTTTAAACTAAAAAATACAACAAACAAAAATAAGTAACTTTTAAATTTTAAAGGTGAAAATAAAAATTGATAAGCTAAATTAAAAAAAGACAGTTAATTGCTTTTGAGATAGAATATGTGGCATTTAAGTTACAAGAAGAAGTGTTGATTGAAAAAAAAAAAAAAATAAATAAATAAAATTAAAATAATAAATTTTAAAAATTACATTTATTGTTTTTAAAGTAAAAAATTTGGAGTTTCAAAGTAAAACATAAAATATAGAACCTATTTCTACATAAATTGTACCTTGAAATTCACATATAATAACTTTTTTATAATTAATAATTTAGAACATAACTTAAATGTGGAAGAAGAATAAATTCAATAAAATGTACTTCACATATAACCCTATAAACTTGTTGTGCATAGACTTTAGTAAGAGTATTTAAATTTTTGTTTTTGACATCTTTATATTTTGGTGTATTTTGTCAATGGAGATACCTCATTCTCTATCTTTATGTTGAATATGACAACCAAATTTATCAAGTGAAGGGGTTTAGTTGGTACCAATCAATTAAACTTTGAATAGAATATTAAAGGGAACATAAATAACTTTTCTACTATAATGCTTAAGATGGACCAACTAATCACCAAAATTTATTGTTCTCAAGCATTACTATGGAGGTGTGAATCATTTATTCTTTTGTATAACCTAGAAATAATTACTTATCCTCAATTTATTCTTAGACATGTCCATATTGAAACAATCCTTGCAATTATCATTATCTTCCTTACTCAAATCCTAATTCAAATTATTAAAGAAAGTCTATTATTACATGGTCTACTAACAAAATATAAAATGGTGCGCATAGTATTTTTATGGATAATATTCTCTATACTATAGACTAATTCTTAAGATATTATAATAATTATCTATGCTAATTAATAGTAATAAGAAAAATTATATATTAGGAGTTGCTTTCAACTAGGATTAAGACATTGCATCAACACTAAAAATAGTTTACAATAACAATAAATAAATAATGCTTTTGTTTT
>APFE030245554.1:41249-55213 GCA_000404065.3 Pinus taeda
TTTACCTTTTCACTGCTGTGTGAAACAATTCATGGTTTTCAACAAAACTATTCACTGGTCTTCTTCATTTACTTCTCCTCCTGCACTGCTGTCTTTACATTTCTTACATTACCAAGACAAAACATTTTTACTCTGTTGCTGCACTTTCCTTTTACATTACAAACCCAAAAGAAAATTCATGCACTTCTGTGCGTTCCTCCCTTGCAATACAAAATTAATCTCTGGTCTCCATTAGCAATCCTTGGTTTGCTGCGAACCCTCTGTTTTTTTTACTTGCTGCCGCGAACTGAGGTTCACTTGCTACCGTGTGCAATACACACCTTTTTTTTTCATTGAAGTCAACTCTATTACCAAACATTTCCAAAATAAAAAAACTTACATTAAATTTATGCCCATACTCCATATTAACTCGCCGTATTGATAACATTGAAAAACATTACCAAACATGTCATAACAATAAACATAGGGTATGGGTTATAATAAAACACCATGCAGTATTTAATTTTCAACAGGCTCGTATGTACTTTGGAAAATTTATCGGCGGTGAACCTTTCCTTGAATCGAACGGCGGAGAGAGAAGACTTTAATCGAACGGCGGAGGATGCATATCGGAAGACCCTTTCTCACGGTACTTTACACAAAAGTTGCACTGTGGTAAATCAACGGGTGTAAATGCTGGAGGTCATCGGACGAGTGAAATCAATATCGGAAGGGGTGAGTTGACTGAGCGTTATCGTCCGAAAAGTGTCAGGTGATGATGTCACGGCAGTCCACATGTCACCTCCAAAACGCGTCAGAGCCCCTTCGTACGGAAACCACTTTTGCCAAAGAGCAGTGCGATGGCTTCCTGGCGGTTTAGGTTTGCTGCTGGGTGGTTTTGACTTGGTACGGAGCGGTTGAATGCTGGCCCGCGCACAGCAGTGGAATTATAAATTTAGCACTAACTAATAGTTCTAACTAATAGTTCTGCCCGGTTTGTAGTACATGAGTCACTGGTCATTTTATTTAGTTATTTATTTTACCAATAAATAAAGCATATTCCATGTCTTTTGTCCACTCTCGATATATATGTGAATGGTTGATAAGGATATAAAATGATAAAATCGAGAGTTTGTGCTCACAGGAATCCCGTGAGTTGACAATGACCGAAAAACTTTTAATTATGATATATAATTCAATAAAAGTAAAGAACTAGCCACCAATCTTAATCTTTTAAATCGAGGGGATAAAATCGGAAAACATTTTTTTTATTAAAAAAATATATCTAGAAAGGTGATGACTTCTTTAAAAATTATAATGATTAATTTACTCTGTTGTGGAAAACGATTTATAAATGTTAAAAAAATGCAAAACAAAACATTGCATATTAATATATGTGAAATGTGGTTTTTTGTTATTAGAAAATGTCAGAGAAGTTGGGTCCCGGCAATGGCACAAGGTTTTCTGGTAGGATTCTAATAAAATTGAAGGTTTGAAAGAGAGGTGCATGTGCACCAAATTGAAAATCGAAAGAGTATATGAACTTGTCATTGGTCTGTATAGATAACCCACAGAAATGGCATATTAAAAATAAGTTTATTTAAATTCTTTAAATGAAAAAGCATATTAAAAATAAGCTTATTTAAATTATTCTGGAAACGGTCATATCAATGACAATCACTGTGAGCATGATTTGAAATTTCAGGCTATCAAGATGCGGTGCCGCTGGGTCCAAATTTGATTTGACATTATTTTGGTATTTATCATTAGTTTTAAATTTATATGTTTTGCTATTTGGTAGGGGTATTGGTTAATTTTTTTTGGAAATTTATTATAATTGAATTGAAAAAAATTATTATTATTAATAAATATAAAATTTAATTAATTAATAGAATGAATGGTTTATTATTGATTATTTTTCAAATATTTGATTGGACCATAAATTTTGAAGTCGTATTGTAGCCTTTGTGCCATTTATAAGTGCTTCGGTTTTTTCCTGAATGGTATTATTTAATATTGAATAAATATAAATTAATACATTATTATTAGTTAATTTTAGCAATTGATTTGTTTACCATTGATTATTTTTCAAATATTTGATTGGACAATAACCTTGAAGGTCTTATTCCTTTGTGTCATTAGATAAGTGCCTCATATTTAAAAAATCATAAGACTTTTCATGTTTGAAAATAAACAATTTTGTTATTTATATAATGCTTTTAAGAATCCAGAAAATTATATAATAAATATATATATATATATAATATATATATAAATATAATAAATATAATAATTATTACATGGCTCGGCTACGTCCAACAACAATTTTAGAATATAAATGGTTACACTAACCATTTGGATGCAAATTTTCCACTTCATATATCAATTTGTATTTTTTCTAAAAACATAACATCAGCTGGTAGGGACTACCCTACCCTATAACACTTGTTATTTAAGGGAAGTGATAACAATTAAGATGATACATTGGGTTTTAACTTATTAATCAATTTTGTTACATCTATGGAAGACCGTATATTTACAATATTTCTAAGAAGGTGAGTATCCATTATAATCATCACTAATACTCCATGTAATGATTTTTTTTAGGAATAATTATGAGATAAACTAAATTGATTATTAAGAATAATAAGTATTTAGAATTGATTATTCTAAAATTAGTTAGATATTATTAATTTTAAGGCTTGGTTGATGCTTGGATTTTCTTATAAATTGTAAATGAATTTTGAGTAATATGGTCTATGAGTGTTTTTTGTTTGTGAGATTGATTAGTCTCTACATGTTTATTATTTATATTGCTATCTGAGATAGAGATAGAGAGGGTGTAAGGTCATTCGTGATTTGTTAAGGAATCACATACGATTTGTTGACGAATCACATATGTGCGAGAGAGCATGGAGGGGTTACGTGTGCTACAGTAGATCATTGTCACTGTAAACCGAGTGAGTGGAGCCACCAAGGAATTCATTTGCCATAAACAACTAGGTTTTGCATTAAGCTAACTACATACCAGAGTACCCCTACGTTGGAGTTGCACTAAGTCTATTTAGCGTTATATAAGGTTCCATAAGATTACTATAGAGGGTGTTCATAGTGCATAGGTGTTGTGAAATTGTTTTTAAATGAGGGCTATGAGACCACTATGAAGTAGAGCTATGCATATGTTGTAAATTTTGAGTGGAGTTGTATGTATTTTGTGTGGTATGTAGAATTGGGTGTAGACTATTATGTGGAGCTATGAGTGGAGCTATTCTTTCGCCTTCAAATCCCATAGAAATAGATTGACAACCTCTTCTAGTTTATATATCTTTTTCGTATATTATGTCGTTACGTTGTAAACACTATGTCTTTATAAACACATATTGACATTATGATGATGACCTTGTGATCGTTTCACCATCTATCCATCTATGTCTTTTTAGTTGATAAATCCTCCATCTCCTATTTGAGGAATTTGGTCGTAGCAACTGGAGAGATAGCAACAGATCCAAATCTAAAAGCAGAGGTAACAGGTCAAGGTATTGAGATGAGGATGGGTTAGTAGCCTGCTATAAGGAGGTTCAAGATGGAGGAAACCATAGACTTTGGATTGCTAGAGAATTGGATTATAGAGGATTGACATTATGAATGTGAGGATGCATTTACGCAGATAGAACTTTGTGTGAACTAATTCGATCACAATGTTGAATAAAGGAGTGTGTATTGCATAGTGTAAGACTAGCAATATGAGCTTGCGTGAAGGAAAAGTGAATTTGTAACCTATTGTAATTTGTGTAGTGCATCAAAGACCACTTGAAGGTAATTTTTCCATTTGAATTTATTTGGAAATATTTTTAATTTGACTCGAAATGTTAAATCCATTGGTGGAATTCTATCTAAATGAGTAACAAAGCAAGATGGTAAAAAATATGCAAACTAGAAATTTAAGATGCAAACATTAATGGAAACCTATAATGTCTTGTTAATTGCATATAGTAATAGAGTTAGGCTAAAAGCCTTAGCAACTGCAACAATGTCAATTAACATTGGAGTCATGAGAAATGATGGAAAATGTGCTACTAAGGATGTCCATATAGGACAACATCAAGCAATGTGTTGAAACACACTTTTATAATGTATATTAAATATAAAAAAAAATTATGTGGGTATTCATGCTGAGCGTGTATTGAAACACACTTTTTTAATTTATATTCATTTTTTTTCAAAATGGGTGTTCTCAAAAGCATGCAGAGTGGATACTCGTTGGATGTGGAATTTAATTCTACATCCAATGGATGTAGATACTTGAAATTGGAGTAAATCTATAAGAAGATAAGCGAAAAGTGCAGTAAAAAAATGTAGTTTCCTTTCATTTTCCTTAAAAATTCATAACTATTATTATATTATTTTAACTACTTTTTTATTATTTCTCTTAGGAATCCCATATTAGACATTAGGTTTCCCCTAATGTTTTATAGAATTGAAATACAACACAAATTTTATGGAGAAAAAAAGGACCCAGGGGCATTTAGAAGAGGAGAAACAAACCCAAAGAGGACCACCAACCCTACTAATTTTTTAGTATGCTTAAGATGCAGGAACATGCTAGAAAATAATCTCACCTTGCGGGTATCTAAAAGGTTTCTAGTATGAGTTGACTCACAATCGGTTGCACTGAAAACCATTCCATCACAGGGTTCACATCACTAACCACGATAATTAATCAACACTATAACTTGAAACCAAACTCTTTGATTATCTAACTTGAGCCATTTGAGACTAACTTGAGAACCATGTCCATGCAAGGATTGAGAAGAAATAATAATGAAATTGTTGGCCAATGCTTTCCCTATGTCAAATGGGAAGGCATGTCACTTAGTACAAAAATCTCTAACAAATTCCCCAAACCTCGTTTGGATTGCAATATCTCCCTTGAGGTTATAATTAAGCAAAAAACATGATGATATAAGCTTCTACTTCCACCATATATATATCCCACATCCTCTCAAGCAAAGAACACTAATCTATTCGTCATTTCCATTTATTGTATCCTTAGTACCACATATGGTGGCTAAAGGCACTAGATTGATTGTTCTATGCTTTCATTTACCACCCCCTTGAATCAAATGGAATGTTGAGTTAATGTAAATGTCCATCGACACCTTGCAATACTACAGTCATTGTTGATTTCCACTATGATCCAAAGTACCCCCATTTTCCAACCTTTTTTAATACTCATATATATATATATATATATTGTATCTACTAACCATCATTAGGGAAGAATCAATGGCTTAAGTTGGCCATTAGTATATAACTCTCCCACCTTCAATTTACAACCGTCAATGGCAATATTGTTAGCTTGCTCATTTTGGTCTTGTAGGACATGGAAGAAGTTTTTGAAGGGAAGGATTTTGTCATTTCCCAAACTCTTTTCATAATATTTTCTAGATACTTTTCCTTATATAGTTGACTAGATGAAAATCAAGGAGTGAATCTCCCAAGATTGTGAGCTCTTGCTCCTACTTTTCTTTCACTATCAAAAGAGCTTGATAAAGGCCATGAATCTCTTCCTGATTGTTATTCATGTGACCATGTCCCCATGCACATCTGAATACCTTTTCATCCTCAGAGTTATAAAGAGCCCCTCCCCTTTCTTCTACCCCTTTGTGATGAAAATTAAGGAAATGGCTTTCAGCTAAAAATATAATTCTAAAATAATTGTTAGGATCACCTATCAATTTACATAGTGACCATTTTTACAATGAAAATACACACACAAATGTTCCTGTGATATAATTTCCTCTTTGCGGGTTTCTTCTCTAACTTATTCATATTCCTTGATTTGTATTTTGCTATTATAACGAAATATCAAATATCCAAGTTTTTATTAAATTCCATTTACAACCTTTCTTGGATTCCTAACCATTTGAATCTTGACAAACTATATATCCCTAGTCTTTTCACTTTAAAAATCCCTCTAATGTCATCTACAAATCCTTAAAAAATATACATCTTGACAAAATTTGTACCCCTAGTCTTGTCACTTCACAAATCATGCTAATTTCATATAAAACTCTTTAAATAATCTATATCTTTACAAACATTGAATCCCAGTGCTCTCACTTGACAATTATCAGAATTTTCATGTATGTTAATTGAGAGTTATATCATTTAGGGTTCTACTAACCAGGGAATATAACACCAAGAATTCTAAAGAATAAATCTAAAATCTCAATATCAATGTAGTTAACTGATTTTGACCGATGGAAATTATGAGAGGGGACTAGACAACTAACAATTATGTTAACCAAGCCATTTTCAACCAAGAAAACTTCAGAAATGACTCTTGTTTCTCGAGGCTAGTTACATTAATTAACTATGCATATAACCTGTGTCAGATATATCTCCCAATCACAACCCCCAAATTGGCTCGTATGCTAAGGGCTCATGCTAAAAGCCCCTAGTCCTTAAGGCATTCCCAAAATTTAAAAACTTCCACTAAGTTATATGACTGACTCAAAGGGTTAAACTAGTTATAACCGGGTAAAATACTCAACGAATACATCTAAAGGCTTACTAACCTTTAATATACCATGAACCAAATTCAAATAATTCCCACTCCTAGCTACTTCTTAAAAAAAACACAAAGATATGACCAAATTCAAAATTCACCCAATGGAGCGAGCCTTTACTTACTTCATTAGGACTATATCCTCACACTACTACTTCAAGATTCACAACAAAGAGGCCAAAATTTGGGATTATATCTAGAGGAAATAAATTCCCCTCAACAAAGAGGAACCTTTAATTCTTCTCATCGTCAAAGAAGGATACAACCTTATCAACTATTCCATCCCACATAGGGAAAATAATGTGAAAAACCTTGGAGATAAATTTAACTTATACCTTATACTTCAAAACATTCGACCTCCTACATTCATCACAGGGAATCCATTTCGAGAGAATACTTATGTATACAAATTCCATGGATAAAGAAAATAATAGCAAATATAAAAGAATATTTAAACATCATTTAACTCATCGTCAATATATTTTTCAGTAAACTAACATAGTAATTTCTAGGAAAACTCTAAATAATAGTGATTTAATTAAGATTTGTTGGAAACTAAATATGGATATCCACTCTCCACCCCACAACATGCTTAGTTGTACTATAACTTTCTTGGATTTGGCTACTCCTAAGCTAGATTCAATGGCTTGAGAGAAAGACTCATTCAGGTAATATTAGGGATTTAAAAAAGATAGAGAATATGAATGATACTCTCCTTAATACATAGCAATTTAGTATGCTTCTTTTAAGTAACTAATCTAGGTATTGTTATCTCTCATTGTATTGCCACACTAGGCTTAAACAATCCCTTGCTACTTCCCCTTTCTTAGTTCTTTTCATGCGTGGTTTTAATAAAATTTCTCAAAAATTCTTTGTATTCCTCTAGTTTATACTTAAGGCTTCAAAAATAATTTCCCTCGTCAATTAAGTAATCCAAAACCCCACGTGGGTTGTTACACCTCAAAAGGATTTCTCTCTCACCTTTTATTTAGAGTCATTTTAGTAGAACCCATTTTTTATTCTGGTTCAATCCATGGGTTACTTAGGTTCACATGCACTCCTCTCTTTGAGTAATATACCACACAATCTATAATAATTTTCTATTTAATCAACCACCATCCTCTACCTACCACTGCATGGTCTCTTCTTGGCTATGTGATTGATTCCTAGGGCTCTAGATATGTACATAACCATATCATTACAGGATTCTCATAGTTCTCCCAATTTTCGTCATAATTGTTTGTAGTTGGGTACTTCATGTTTTTCCAAATAAAAAATCTAAACACTACATTTAGGGTGAATAGGAAACTCCCCTTTCCCCCTCACAACTTCCCTTGCGATTTGAGATTTATGTTGCCTTCTCTATTCTTCAATTTTGGGGAATATATTATATAAATCTTATATTACGTCAATTAAATTTTGTTAAGATGTTTATGTTGGGCATTTCCAAAATCACGTCTTAAATACAATTACAAAACTATATGTTTAAAAAGGGTCATTACATAGTGAAGCTAATCAACATTACATATATAGAGGTTTTATGGAAATTCCAAGATTTTACACATCAATGACAAGATACAAATAGTGTGTTGGGAGTCAAATGCACTCGAAATTACAACCTTCCCATTGATCATCATGTCATCAATCAATTGAAGGAAAATAAAACTTTGGGTTCAAGAATGTCACATAATAGTTCCAAAGTATGCTTGTAGGTGATTGTCATTGGCTCAATCAACATTCATAATTATAATAAAATTCTAAATTTCATAATTGTATTATTTTTCTAGGCTATTGCTAATGTTTAAGCCATTATTTTTTCAGGAGATAATGTTTAAGCCATTGTGACATAACAATAAACCTAGGAATTAGAAAATCAATGATGAGATACACTTAGTGATGCAACTAATTGAATTTTAGTGTTGTTTTTATGCCTAAAAGTGATTATTATTGACATTATATGCCACAATCGTATCTTAAACCAACCATAATAAAAATAAAGAACATAAATGCACCACAAAAAATATATACTTTTACCTTTAAAACCAAAACAAAAAAACCATAAGTCAAAGCAATAATATTTATCCTAAGAAAATCACTACAAATGGTGAGCTATATAGTATTAAAAAAATTGTTTGGGTATTATTATTCACCATTGTCATATTCGTATATTTATTCTTCTTAGGTAGTTCATTCTTTTTCTATCACCCTTCTTCTTCCCAAGCTTCATTATTTACCATCTCTATTCATTATTATTTTGCATCAAGTAAAATTCCTCAGTATAGAGCTACCATTTAATGGCAATCAACAAGATGATTTATTTCATCTTCATAAAGCCTTTTTTCTTTGGTATTAAGGTTAACTAATAAATTCAAAATTTTCCTTGTGAAATTAAATTTTTTATAAAGTTCTCAAAATACTTTTATTTTGAATCATTCATCTACTCATCCATCCTTTCATTCCAACATTGTCCAAACACTAATATCAAGTTGTAGACCTTCTTCACATAAAGCATCTTCTTCAAACTTAAGCTCTCTATAAACCTAATAAGAAGAAATATAAGTAAAAACATATGACTTTCTCTTCAAATATTAAACTCGGAAACAAATTCTCCATTATCGAACACCCCCTCATATAGTATACAACCACCATATAATCACGAAAGTTCTAGAGTTTGAAAATCCCCTTCTTAGCGCATCCTTTTATGTGAAGTTTCAAAGTAACAAGGTCAAAATAATTGTTATTACCACCCTCCAACACATGCCTTGAACCTATGGAAATGAGTGTCATTTGGATAAATGGTTACTTCTATCCCATAGCAAGCATAATTTCCTTAACAAACTCCATGTAAATAACCCCGAGTGCTAGTGTTATGTATAGGTTCATGAGAAACTTACCTTTGGGATGTGATATTTGGCCAAAGTTATAACTATAAAATATTGATTTTATTTGGGAGGCCCATTTGAAAGGAATATATCTTTCCTAAAAGATGTATATGTTCATAGAAACAAAAATCCTCCAAGCTATTATGAGAAGAAGGTCCTTGGATTCTTTAGTATTGGATTCATTTACAATATTTCAAAGCAATTTTTCTATTGACTCTCATTAGTTTTCTTTAACACATTGAAACTATCCATTCATTCAAGTATTGTATAATATATCCATGATAGATTATAAGATGTTGTACTTTTTCCTTCCTCCACTTAGATAAATAGAATCTAATGGGCCCTCTCCTATTTCTCTTCTATAGTACTTCCAAACTAATGGCCTTGTTTAATATATTTAAAAACATAAGAGTTCCTTGTTTAGGACGGAATTGGATCCTTTATTATGGTTTCCACCACCCTTTGATATCCTATAGCCTCTCAATGATGATGATAACTCCATATCTTAATCTAGGAGTATAAATTCGTAAAGTTGGATTTTTAGACTATATGAACTCATCCTCTACCTCCTTATTTATCATGTATTCACCTTAAGTTTCACTATGCTCCTCACATAGTTCCCCTTCAATACCATCTAAACAAATTATGCTTTTTTTCCACTCTTAATGCTTGATACAAAATATTTCTTGACATATTTCTTGTCCTTTAATAAAAGCAACCAATTTTCTAGGATGCTTATAGCTTTACCACTTGCCACCAAAGTATTGGATTCTCTTTTTACCCTTTCACTATTGACTATCTTCAATGTCAACCAATTCCCAACTAAAGAGGAAGCTCTAGTACAATATATTTCCTAGCTACATATATGTTATGATTATATCTAGAAGGTCTTGTAAAAATATTCTACTCTTTCAAGTGCATTACCCTCCATAAGCACATGCATCAAAAAATAATTGTAGGAAAACTTGGCTCTAAGTTTTCATCTTCTCCACTATCAATATGCTCTAAAAGTTCTACTTCAAGACGCAAAAACCAATTGGTTTAGGAAAGAGCATGGGAAGACCATTTATATGACAAGTGAGATAAATAAAATTGTGCTGATACCTACCTCTTAAGAATGCTAGAAAATATTAATTCTTTGTAATTTAAAATATAACTATTATTTATTTCTTTTATCACATGATTTATTAAATTTTAATAATTTTTTTTTTAATATGTATATATTTAATTGTGGGTGTCATTTTAGGAGTTAAAGGAAAAAAAAAATAAAAAAATCTAATGCTTGTAAAATTTTTTCTATTACATAAAAGATGTGCATAACAATTTTTAGCCTAAAAGGAGATTTAACATACCAAGAAAAAGTGGACTTACATAATTGTACAATTTTTTGTTGTTGTGAGTGACACTATTGTAGGCACAAGGTGCAAAGTACAACTAGCTTGCAAATAGTTTTTTTAATACAATGGTGTAAATTTATGAAATTAAAGCAAGCTATTTTTACTCTCCTTAGAAAAATGTTTAGCGTTTTAATGCACCTGTCTACCCAGTTCCCATGTTTTTCTATTTATATCTTTGAATCTTGAATACCAATGGGACAAACATTTGATGATTTATCGTATGAAAGCATGTTTGATGGTAAACTAGTTCAAATGATACCAAAGATATAATAAGGGAACATATTTGGGATATAAAAAATATTCGAGATACAATTTGGAAAATATGTCCAAGCATAGACTCAAACATGAAAAACAATTTCTATTTATATCTTTGAATCTTGAATACCAATGGGACAAACATTTGATGATTTATCGTATGAAAGCATGTTTGATGGTAAACTAGTTCAAATGATACCAAAGATATAAGAAGGGAACATATTTGGGATATCAAAAATATTCGAGATACAATTTGGAAAATATGTCCAAGCATAGACTCAAACATGAAAAATTCGATAGCAGTGAAATATATTACTATCTAAACGATAAAACAATAATAACATTATGGTTTTTTTTTGTAATTTAGAATTAAGAGTATGAGAGAGACATCAATAATGGTGCACCGTATTTTAAGTGACTTAATTATTTATGTTCCTAAACACTTTAAAGCTCCAAAAATCTATTACATTTACATAAGTTTTTTTGCTAACTCTCTAATTTTCCTTGAAATGTGATGAATCTAAAATAGTATCATATCAAATACAAAATGAAAAATTGTCCAAAACAACTTATTTTTAATTATAAACCCATTAATAAATATTGAATAAATGAGTGAATAAAAAATTGAAAATATTGTTTTGACATTAATGTAACTTAACTTATTTTTAATTTAAAAATCCATAAATGTACATTAAATAAAAATTAAATTTGAAAACATTAATTTCAATTAGATAATTTTAATCTTGAAAATATCCTTTTTATTTCAAAATACACCACAATTATTTTTTAAAATAGTTTTAAACATATATAAATATTCATAATGATTTAACATCAAGAACTTTTATTGAAACTGACAACTAAGCCCTTATTAGGCAATGTCCATTAGGTCCATTGAACTTTTACTATATTGGGATGTCCACATAGAAACGAAAATTATGGAATCTTTTTCCCTGTTAAAAATTGCACAAAAAAAAGGTTTTAATATTTAAAACTAAATAATTGCAAGAAAATAGGTTTTTAATATTTAAAAATAAATAATTGTTATAGTTATGATTTCATTGAAAAATGTGAGATACATTTTATAAACATTATTTTTTAAGTTTTATACTAAAAAGAAATAATATTATGAAATTTTGCAATTTCTTTATAATAGACTTTTCATGAAGAGTGTTAAGTTCTTACAACGTGACTTATGAATATTAATGTTAGAGTAATATATATAAAAAAAATTCCTATGTAGTTCACAAATCTTGTAAATTGATATATGTTTCAAGGAAGGTTTTTGTCTTTTTGTGGTTCATGGACTATATAGATCAATGACCACTGTATTCATAAAATATTTGTACTATGCAGATCTATTTAAAGGGGTCACTTCATGCCGACTCAATCATGGAACCTAACCTTAAGGGTGTTAAAAGAATTGAATTTGTAACCTTTCAATAATAAATGTGCTTTAACAATGAGGACTTGACCAACTGAGGTAACCTCTGGGACTAGCTCTACCTCTAGAGATAAGTGACCACTATGTCCACAAAATGTTTGTACTAGGTAGATCCACACGATGGGATCATTTCCTGTCAACTCAACCATGGAGCCTGACCCAAATGGTGTCAAGAGAATTGAATCTACAACCTCTCAATAGCAAACTACTGCTTTAGCAACAAAGACATGACCAAGTGAGCTAACCCTTGGGTTGAATATAGCACCAAAGTTTGATGACCACTATGACCATGGAGTGTTTGTACTAGGAAAATCCACTAAAAGGGATCACTTCCTGTCCACTTAGCCATGTAGCATGACCCCGAGGGTGTCAACAAAATTGAATCCATGACCTTTCAAAAGCAAAGATGCTTTAACAATGGGGACTCAACAAATTGAGCTAACCCTTAGGGCTACATTCCAAGGAATTTGTATTTAAATATGTTATCATTTAGTGATATTGCACTTGTGTTTACTCCTGGTTCAAAATGTGGAACAAAAACCTCACTTCATATGGTATTCTTAACACTTTTACCTCTACATCTCATTTTTAGTATGCTTGACTTATGCAATGAATCACAATGTAGCGAAGTTGCTCGAAAACTACTTGTTAAAGAATTACTCAAAATATGCTTAAAACATTCATAAGTTAAGTTAGGGGATTGGTGACTTGGATAAAAAAATAGATACCTATATTTGGCCATTGTTTAACATGTTTGACTATATTTAGTGATAATAGTTATGGATTTAAATTTTTAGTGATTAGGACATATTAGTTGGTTGGGTTATCAATGACTAAGGGGATTATGAGGTAGTGGATTAATGATTTTAGGTTGTGTTGGTTAATTGGTTACTATTGAGGGACTTAATAGGTTAGTAGTTGGGGTTATTTTGGTTGTGAAATACTCTTAGTGAGACTTAATCAGGGTGCTTGGTCTATTCTAAATAATTTACGTAAAAATTGTCACTTTAATATCAATAACCAATAATAATAATTTTTTTTTTTTTTTTTTTTAAATTAGAAAAATAATGTTTTGCTTTTCAAATATTTAATTAAATCCGGATTTAATAACTATATATCTATAAGTTTGGTAGAATTACATCTTCATCATGTCTCATATATCATCTCTATCGGAGCGGAGAATTCATTTGGTGACTTCACATGAAGGAGTGTCTTAACAAAATGCTCATCACTATCTATCCAAAACCATGTGGATATATATATTTTACCAATTACAACATCATAACTATGTATAATAAATGTAATGTGATTATAACATTTCAAATACTTAGTGTTAGTTGCATTTTTTAGATGGTTGAGAAGTAGATTGGACTCCTCCCCACCCATGTTCCATTCTTGATAGTGACATGATATAATATTTTAATGGTTTCTAGACTTTC
>APFE030245554.1:56170-90013 GCA_000404065.3 Pinus taeda
AAAAGTGCGAGTCAAATCTCTTTCATTAGATTTTTATAAAAATAAAGATTACAAAAATTGTCTCAACGGTCTTTTTTCCCGCATTCCGAACAAACTTGTTGGAAATTGGGTCAAAGGATGCCACAGATAAACCTTTATATGCATTATTTATGCTAGGCTTAGAAGCCATATATTGCTTAAAGGAGACAAAAAGATCAGAAAAACTAACAACAACATATCAAGGAGGATGGTGGGGAGTGAGTACAGGGGGGGTTGCAAAATAACCAGGACGTACATGCATGTGAAAATCAATATGTTCCATCCGGGATTCCAGATTACGAAGGTGGTCATTCATTCAGTGATGGTTCTATCAGAGTCTATCTAGATGTTCCAATATCTCATTCTGACTTAATTGTATACCATTCATATATGCAACCAATTCATTATGGTCTTCATACCTTTGATCGTGAAGAATGTCCAAATTGACTTAGATAGCTCTTGGTTTCTCTGCTCTGGAATCTAAGGAGGCTGGAGGAACTATATGACTAAGAGAGTAGTCTAGAGTGTGAGCTGCTTTGCCCTCATGATCCAAGCTTGTAGAGGTTTTAGAAGAAGAGCTACTACTATGAGCTGGAGGAATTGTATTCAACTGATGGCTACACCCACGAAGAGGCCTCCCTCTTTGGCATGAAATTACTTTCAGAGCTAAGGAATTTGATCGTCAAGGTCATTGAGCACCCCTTAAAGCACCTTCTAGAATAAAAGTGAGAACAACCACCAAAAGTACAATAAGACCTGCTAGTACCGAGTATGATAGAAACGACACCAGAGTAGGTTCTTAAAGAAGTTGAGAGGGACTGCCCTGAAGCCAAACAAATACCAAGACAAGACATGTAATTATATCACACATACCCACAAATGCCAAATTTTTCCACCCAAGTGGTCTGTGAGCAAACCCACAAAACACTGGCCCAAAAACAACAACAATTCAAACAACTCAAAGCACTTGAAGGAGAAACAAACATCCTCTTGGCCAAGCAACAAATATGGTTGCCCATTGAAGGCATGCCACAAATAGATCACCAACAAGAGACAGACTTGTAAAACCCAAGACTGAAACTAAGAAAGACCCAAGGATGATCTTTTAAAAGTTACAAGAACCAACTCTAGAAATCAAAGGAGTCCCCTTTGTAGAGCTCCCAAAAGTTGCTCGAGGGATAGAAGACTGACCTCCTAGACTAGAAGAAACAATGAGACAGGGTTACCTTCTCAGTGTTTGCAGTGAAAACTGACATGAACCAACAATTTAGAATTGGGCAAGGGTGTCGAAGATTCCAATGTCAAGAGCCAAATTGTTCCTCAAGGTATTTCCAAGGTCCCAAATACTTGTCTGATAGCCAAACTCATTCCAATCTACTGCAAGCCAATTTTCCACTATGCTACACCTACAGAACCCACACCACATCCAGGCGAGCGCCCATGGCCCCCTTCGCACTCTCTGCAAAACTCCCAATTCCCAAAATTCATTGTCTAAACTACCAACCGTGAAATGAATTCCACCTTCCCTCTTAACATAAATGAAGTACCTTCTAGACTCTTCTCCCAGCAGGTGAACTTAATGATGGAGTCACTCATTAAGATGAACATGTGTTCAGCGTGATAGAAGTATAACCTCGAGGAATGCCAATTTAACATTTTTCCACCACCATTGAAGATTTCAAATTTAATTTAATATAAATAATTAATAATATTAATAAAAATTATATATAATTAAAGCACTCTGAATAATATTAAGATAAAGAACTAAATGATTTTTCCTAAATTCTATTAAACCTCGTTCCAATTCAACTTTTAATGAAAACTCAATTTCGCTTTCAATTACAATCATGGTTACAATTACCATCTATATTAGAAAGCCCATAAATATACAACAAAACTTTGCATATCGATATATATCTAAAAATGGTAAAATCCTGGTTACATTTAACATCTATATCAGATAGCCCATAAATATACAATAAAACTTTAGATATTGATATATATCTAAAAATGGTTTCTCCACCAATAAAGCAGGTCACAAAGATATGAAACCCTTCTATCATTAAAGGTCTACGATATCAAAGTATAGTTGGCTCCCGACATAGGATTTATGGGGTTTCGTTTTTTCTTCTAAATTCATTAGATTAGGTGAACATGGACAAATAATATTCTTATAGATATTGAATTTTGAAAGAAAGGTACATGCCAACTTAATCAGAAATAAAGGTGGAATTTGAATATGTGGTTTTTGTCGTAGACAAGCAACTCACTGATATGGCATTTTAAAATTGATTTAATTTAAATTTCTAAAATTCATCACAAAAACTTTGAGGTCTAAAATGGGCCTTCTAAAGAATATTATAAAATAATAGTAGAAATAATAAAATAAAATTAGATTACATCATAAAAATTTTGAGGAAAAAAAAAAAATGAATATAAATATATATATAATATATATTCAACTTATCTCCTTATGGTTTTACTGCCATGTCAAGAAAAAAGATTGGTTGGATGCAAAATTTAATTCCTCATCCAAAGAGTACTCATGTTGCATAGTTTTGATTGACCCTACTACACAAAAAAAAACAGAAATACATAGAAAAACGTGATTGCAATCATGTTTTCCATGTACTTGTCATTTTTTGTGTAGCAGAATCTAGTGAAAGTATGCAACATAGGTAATCTTTAGATGACGAATTAAAATTTGCATCAAACGAGTGCTTCTGCTCGAGATTTGAGAAAAACCATAACGAGATAAGTTAGATGTAAGCGCTGAAAAAATAGTTTTTTATTTGTATTTTTTTTATCCTTTTACATTTTTACTCTAAAAATGGTGAATCATCCCCCATGGTTGACATCAACATCTTGAATCCTATTGGTCATTATAAATTTGATTTTCGTTGTACATTTTTGTTTTGAGGCCCATTTTTTACCCCAAAATTTCTCTAATGGTCATCAAATAGGAACATCTTATCAAGGATACCCTAGCTAACGTTAATCTCAACATATATTTTAACATACTTGTAAAAACCTAATTGAAACCACTCTAGATATATTTCTATGTAGCTTCCTAAAATATTTCTAATATATTTAAAATTTAATCTAAATGTTCAATGGTATATTTGAGATTTAAACCAAATTTGATCATGTTTTTATAGGCATAATGGTAGGATCAGAGAGGGAAACCATGGTGTAACTAAAACTCGATCATCTCTACCTAAAGATTAGAATCCCTCCTTTATTACTTTTTTTTTTAAATTAAATGATACAAAATCCTTAGAATATAGATAGCCTTCATAATCATTTTTCTTGTTGAAATATATAAATCGATACAAATGTACAGTAGAAGACCAAATACCATTATAAGTTCATAGGATTTGTAAAATTAATAGTGTCTTTGATGTTTGGCTCAAATACCTCCAGTATTGGCAATCCTTTGGATTTCTCTACAAAAAATCCATTAGAGAGAGAAAGTAGAGAAACAAAATCAGAAGGCTTTATTTTCACCACATCCTTGAGGGTAATACACCATAGGGCCCACTACTCTTACATGTAATCATAGTACCAAAATGATAGTTGAATAATTTTATAAATTACAATTTAACAACAAAGAATAATATTCAATTTATATGCACCAGAAAGAAGGCACTACTTGTAACATACCCAATCACTTAGTTCCTGATGATTCAAAATACAATGTTGCAAGACTATATTTTAAGTTCTTTCTGCAATTTTTCCGAGGAACGTTTTAGATCTTAAAGATATTATTGCTACAGCCATATTTCGTCTGTACAAAATAAACTCGTTTGATGTTGCTTTCATTACATGCTACTGCAAGTTTCGAGTTCACATGTCGTAAATCTCCGTCAAATATCATGGGCTGCCCTAAGAAATATCTGTTCATGTAATCCTCAAGCTGTAGCGTATTAGATAATTTTCCGTACAGTGCAAATTGTTGATAGTTTTCAAAGTCGTCCTCGAAGTGCCAGTTTCCACCCAGGGATTTAAGATTGCATTTCTCCGACAAACCATCCGATGTTTCCTTTGAAGATATACATACTTCGTCCTTCAACATCGGAGCAGGGCTTCGGGGCATTCCAAGCTCGTCTTCTGAAGCATCCAGGAGATAACACAGATCATCACTGTCTCGGATTTGGTCTTCGTTTCCGGTAAAAATATCAAACGCCACCGAATTCTCCGTGGAGTTGAACACAGGATTAGAAGTGCAACATGTTGCTCCAATGTCTTCCTCCAGGCTTCTCATCACTCCATTTACGAGCTTCTCGCTGTGAGCGCATTCTACTTCATCGTCTGCTAAGGTCTGCTCTAATTGCACTCTTTGAAGAAACTGCTCTCTTTCTTCACCGTGAAAACGTTTCGGCTCCTGCACATCAATGTAATCCGGCGGACCCTCGGCCTCACCGCAGTGTTTTCTAAGTAACTGAGACATGATTGAGAGGTGGCCAAGAGATTCGAACACAGAACACAACGATGGTGGAGACAAGATGGGGACAATAGTTCAGCTGCATCGACAACTGCTCTTTCTGTTATTATTGTCGATAAGGGTTTGAGAGTCGATATGATCGCTGCAAATGGCCGGAGTGGGTATGATGCACAGCATGTTAGATTTTTCTTATACAAGCAAGGCAGGACATGTCAGAAATTATGTATAAAAATAGAAGAAATTGGAAGGGCATGAATGGGAAGGGTATTGCAAGCAAGCATGTCTCTGGCCTGCCATCTTCTTCTCTTTAAATATTGGTAAATGACCTGCTTCAAGATAGAGACGTCGATTTTTCAATCAATTGGACCACGAAAAGGCCGCCCAACGATTTTCACATGAGGAGGGAGGTGAGAGATTTACTGAAAACCAAACTTAACATTCAACCAAACTTGGGATTACATTTAGTGTTTAGCAGCGTGCGTGTACTCTACATTCCTATCGTCGCCCATTTTGATATCTCAACTAAATAATAGTTATGCCCGGCTTGTAGTATATGACTCACTGATTATTTTATTTAGTTATTTATTTTAATCAATAAATAAATTAAGCATATTCCATGTCTTTTGTCGACTCTCGAGATATATATATGTGTGGATGGTTAATTGGGATATAAAATTCTCACAGGAAGGCAAGGGCTAACGAGCCTGCCATAAGGTATTAAATGCCCATTTAGCTGCAAGCTCGATAGCCCGATAACACCACGACAAGATCCAGATCAGTCATACTTCACCAATCACGTGTGTGTTATCTGGCTATCAAGCTTGTAGCTAAACTGACATTTAATACTTTATGGCAAATTGTTAGCCCTTGCCCTCACAAAAATCTTGTCAGTTGACAATGACTGAAAATTCATATATAAGTCCATATAAGTAAACCACTAACCGTCAATCCCAATATTTTTAAATCCACAAAGGTGATGACTGGCTGAAACTTTCACTTTAAAAATTATAATGATTAATTTATTCTGTTATGGAAAATGATTTATAAATGCAAAACAAAACATTGCATATTAATATATGTGAAACCTGTTTTTTTGTTATTATAAAATGTCACTAGAGTTCTACGAAACCTTGAAATAAAAGTTTTAAAATATGGTTAGTCAATGGCATAGGGGTTTCTGGATATGACTCTCATAAAATTGAAGTTTTGAAAGAAAGATGCATGCCCACCAAATTGAAAATCAATAGAGATTATGACCTTGTTCTTTCTTCCGTACAGGTAACTAATTGAAATGGCGTATTAAAAATAAATTTATTCAGATTCTTTATGGGAAGAAGCATATTAAAAATAAGTTTATTAAATTCTTCTCGAGGGGTCATGTCACACTTCCAACTCTTTTTTCTTAAGTTGAGCGGGTGTGGCATCGCCTAAGCAACCAACCGTTTCCATAGTTATGCTATGTTACGAACTACGCCTTCATTCATGCATAAAAACTTCATTTATAATTATAATGTGCGGAATCCATTATAAATACATGATAAACGATAATCAAGAACAGAAGAATATGTAAGAACAACTTTTTTTTATTATGTAAGAGATTTGATACAATGGCTGGGAGTAACAACTCCATCGGCGTTCATAACCAAGGCGGGCGCCCGCCTGTGCAAGAGCGCACGGCGGTCTGCCCACGCCTTCAACCGAATATACAATACAATACAAAACATATGCGTTTGTTGCCCGATGGGCGGGCGCGCCCGTGCACGACCCGCACCAAACTCCAACCCAACTCGTATGTCAACCGGGTAGCGGGCGCCCGTCGCACCGTGCGTTCCACCCTTGGGCGGGCGGACCAACCGCGCCCTGCCCGTGTGCCTCCGCACGACGACGTTCACTCTTAACTGCGCGCTGCCCGTGTCGTTCGCCCGACCGGCGAGCGCATCACCCACATGTGAATGTGAATTTTTCCAACCAACGAACTCATCCAATGTTTATACGCATTCCATGGGTGCACCCAACTCATTGGCCGACCCATCAATCTATCATACGATCGCCCAACCGCCATGTCTTTCTCTGTCATCTTGCCCAACGTTTGCACCATCGTTCGGTTAGCTTTGTGTATGGGGGCGAGCTGCCGACTCGCCCTATAAAGTCGCGAACGCCCTCCTCATAACCGCGCGCCTGTTTCCACCGCGCCTCCGTATGTTGGAGTGCTCGAACCATCAACACTTAGTTGCATTTCTCCATGTGAGAGGCGTGCGCCCGCGCCCAGAGCTGCAAGGCGTTACATCCTCCCCCACTCGAAATCATTCTCGCCCTCGACAATCCCGCAGATCTAAGTACCCTCTACTCACATCTCGCAATCTTCCTCGTCCATCTACAAAGTGAGTCCTCTGATTCCCAACTCCCATCTTCCGCTGCTCCCTTCCATCTGACAAGGTACTCCCGTTTCTGGTGGCAACCAATCCGTGTTCCGATAGCTCCAAATCTTCTCCAAATCCAAGTCTGGTTTATCCACTATCCCAACTGGTCCTCTCGGCGGTTCAGCTCTCTTGGGATGGTCTGAATCAAGTCTGCATCTCTTCAACTAACTGACGTGAAAAAATGGATGTTTCATGTGCATATGGTGTGGAAGCTCCAGCTCGTAAGCAACTTCCCTCACTCGCTTCTTCACTTGAAATGGTCTATCATACTTGCGTGTCAGTTTGGCACTCGTCCCTTTGGCTGACTGAAACTGCTCCCCGGTAATCCTGAGAAACACCATATCTGCCACACTGAAGTGTACATCCCGTCTTCCCCTATCAGCATACTTCTTCATCCTCCTTGCAGCATCGTGCAAGCACAACCGTGCCAACTCCAAGGTCTCCTCCCAAGGTTCCATGAACTTCTTCGCATGAGGACTCCTCAAAAAACCTGTGGTCTCAACGGTGTGCGGTGCAACTGGCATCTGCCCATTCACCAACTCAAATGGACTGTACCCTGTCTCAGAACTCTTTTGAATATTGTAGCTAAACTGAGCAATATCCAAGAGTTCAGGCCAATTCTTCTGATCAGCCGTCACATAATGTCTCAAGTAGTCCTCCAACAATGCGTTGATACGCTCGGTATGCTCATCTGTCTGTGGATGGTAGCTTGAACTCCTCAACAACTCTGTCCCAACTAACTTGAACAATGTGGTCCAAAATCTCCCTGTAAAACGCGGATCCCTATCTGACACGATACTCAACGGCATCCCCCAATACTTCACTATGTTCTTAAAGAACAAATCGGCAGTCTGCTCGGCTCCACAAGGTATCTTTGTCGGAACAAAGACAGCATACTTGGAAAAACGATCAACCACGACCATGATCCCATTATACCCCTGCACCTATGGTAACTGAGTGATGAAGTCCATCAAGGCACTCATTCATGGCCTCTCTGGAATAGGTAAAGGCTGCAACAGTCCCCCTTGCCTCTGCGTATCCAATTTGCCCTGCTGACGAATGATGCACGTATGTACATAATCCTCCATATCCTCCCACATCTTCTCCCAAAAGAACCCTCTCTCCAACAATGCCAAAGAACGATGCTGCCCTGGGTGGCCAGCCCATGGAGAATCATGGCATTCCTTCAAAAGCTTCCTCCTGAGACCAGATGCCTTTGGAACATAGAGTTGGTTTCCAAAGAACAAGTAACCGTCCCGTAGAAAGAACTTTCGTGTCTTCCCTTCCTTTATCTGCTTCACTATATTCTGTGCCAAAGTATCGGTTTCCACACTTTCCTTCAGTTTGTTTTGCATCTCTTCTGACATTTGAACTTGGCTTCTACTCCTTGCTGCCCGGTCTTCACCTTCCAAAGCTGCAAGTTGTCCCTTCCTACTAAGGGCATCTACTAGTGCATTGTGTCTACCCAGTCTATACTCAATAGACATGTCGAACTCTGCCAAGAAGTCCTCCCAACGAGCTTGCTTCACAGAAAGCGTCAGTTGTGATGCAAAATAACTTGCTGCAACGTTGTGAGTCTTGACAACAAACAACTTCCCAATCAGGTAATGCCTCCACACATGAAGATAATGGATGATCGCAGTCATCTCCTTCTCATGAACCGGATACCTCCGCTCTCTATCCTGTAACTTCCGTCTCTCATAGGCCACCGGATGCCCATCCTGCATAAGAACCCCTCCTATGGAAAAATCTGAAGCATGAGTGTGTACCTCAAACGGTCTCCTGAAGTCAGGCAACTTCAGTATTGGTGTTGTAACCATCCTTCTCTTCAAGTCATCAAATGCTTTTTGACATTTCTCCATCCAGCACCACCTCTTGTCCTTTTCCAGTAGGTCTATCAGTGCTGATGTTACCTTGGAGTAACCTTCTATGAACTTCCATTGGTAGTTGGTCATGCCCAAGAACACCCTCATCTCATGGACGTTCTTCAGTTCAACCCAGTCCTCGATAGCCTTCACTCTACTTGGCTCCATCTGTATGTACCCTTGACCAACAATATGCCCAAGGAACAGAATCTTGGTCTGAGCGAACACACACTTAGACTTCTTCAAGAAAAATTGATTCTCCCTCAGTGCCTTGAACACCATCACCAAGTGCTTCTTATGATCCTCCATGTTGTCACTGTAAACCACTATATCGTCCAAGTATACTACTACGAACGAGTCCAAGTATGGTCGTAGAACATCATTCATCAAAGTGCAAAATGTTGCAGGAGCGTTGCACAAGCCAAACGACATAACAAGGAACTCAAAGCTACCATACCTTGTTATGATCGCGGTCTTCTTCTCGTCTCCTTCAACAATCCGCACCTGATAGTACCCATGCCTCAAGTCCAGCTTGGAAAACACTCGAGCTTTCGCAAGCTTGTCAAAGCAATCAACAACCAATGGCAAAGGATACTTGTTTCTCACCGTCTGCTTGTTCAACGTACGGTAGTCACAGCACATTCGTAGCTCATTGGAATCCTTCTTTTGGTGGAATAATACCAGAGCTCCATAAGGGGACCTTGAGGTCTAATGAAATCTGCATCAGTTAACTCCTTTAGCTGTCGTTTCAATTCCTCCAACTCAGGCCCTAATAAACGATGAGGTGCTTTAGCCGGGGGTTCCTTCCCTGGTTCAAGCTCAATGCTATGGTCCATTGCACGCCTTGGTGGAAGCTTCTTTCGTAGCTCATCAGGCATCAAATCCACATACTCAGCTAGCACATCAGAAATCTCAGCTGAAATACGCATCCCCACTTCATCTCCTTCGACTCCCTTGAACATCACCGCATATGTCTCCATATCTGACTCCTTCATAGCCTTCTCCAAACTTAGTGCAGAAACATGCTGCACCTTGACTTCCCTCCTTTGCCTATGAGTGGGCAAAGTCAAAGTTTGTGTCTGTCGAACCAACACCACCTCATCACAGAAGGGGACAACAATAGCCTTGTTTCCCTTCAAGAAATCTTGTCCAAGTATTACATCGAAGTCGTTCATCTCTATCACCGTGAAGTCCAACTGACCCGTCCATTCTTTTATTTGTACTGACACTTCATGTGCCAAACCCGCCACCTTAGCCTTAGAGTTCACTGCCTTGACCTCCATGTTCGATGGGAGGATCTTCAGTCCGACCTCTCTTGCCAATCGTGTCGTCATAAAGTTATGAGTGGCCCCTGTGTCCACAAGAGCTTGAGTGGTCTTTCCCCGGACCATCAAGTCCACGAAACCCAGACTGTTCATCCATGATTTCTCCATAACCTGTCCCTGCATACATATTCGTTCTCTTCGCTTATCTTCAAGCTTCTTCAACCTGGAATCAGCTCTGATACCTGTCATGCCCCCAACTCTTGTTTTCTTAAGTTGAGTGGTTGCGGCACCTCCTAAGCAACTAGCCATTTCCACAGTTATGCTATTTTACGAACTACGCCTTCATTCATGCATAAAAACTTCATTTATAATTATAATGTGTGGAATCCATTATAAATACATGATAAACGATAATCAAGAACAGCAGAATATGTAAGAATGACCTTCTTTTATTATGTAAGAGATTTGATATAATGGCCGGGAGTAACAACTCCATCGGTGTTCATAACCAAGGCGGGCGCCCGCCCATGCAAGAGCGCACAACGGTTTGCCCACGCCTTCAACCGAATATACAATTCAATACAACACATATGCCTCTGTTGCTTGATGGGCAGGCGCGCCCGTGCACGACCCGCACCAAACTCCAACCCAAATCGTATGTCAACCAGGTAGCAGGCGCCCGTCGCACTGTGCGTTCCACCCTTGGGTGGGCGGACCAACTGCGCCCTGCCCGTGTGCCTCCGCACGATGACGTTCACCCTTAACTGCGCGCTGCCCGTGTCATTCGCCCGACCGGTGGGTGCATCACCCACATGCGACCTGCGGTCGTCCACTTCGCATTTCCCTTCGCACCAAGACTTATGTGACTGTTTTGCGATGTGAATGTGATGTTTCCAACCATCGAACTCATCCATTGTTTATACGCGTTCCATGGGTGCGCCCAACTTGTTGGCCGACCCATCAATCTATCATACGATCGCCCAACCACCATGTCTTTCTCCGTCGGCTCGCCCAACGTTGGCACCATCGTTCGGTTGGCTTCGTGTATGGGGGCAAGCTGCCGGCTCGCCCTATAAACTCGCGAATGCCCTCCTCATAACCGCGCGCCTGTTTCCAACGCGCCTCCGTATGTCAGAGCGCTTGCACCATCAACACTTAGTCGCATTTCGCCATGTGAGAGGCGTGCGCCCGTGCCCGGAGCTGCAAGGCGTTACAAGTCATATCATTGAAAGTTACTATGATCATGTTTTTAAATTTGAAGCCATCCAGATGTCTCGAGCAATCATATCATTGACAGTTACTGTGATCATGTTTTGAAATTTCAAGCCATCCAGATGTCGTGCAGCTGGGTCCAAATTTGATTTAACATTATTTTGGTATTTATCATTAGTTTTAAATTTATATGATTTAGTACTTCGTATTATCTTTAAATAATTTGTTTAATTGTTTTTTTTAGAGAATGGGTAATTTAGTTTTTTAGAAAATTTATTATAATTGAATCGGAAAAATTTTATTATAATTTGTTATGTTTATAATGATTCCCGCATCATAATGAACTATTAATGTTAGATGAGCTTTTCTTTTTTTATGTGTATCTATTAAGGTAGTACTATTATTTCTCTCTGAGAGACTCACTTTATTCCCTCTTGCAGTAAGAGAACTTTAATACATATGCAACCAAACATCCACAAGGTGCACCAACTTGCTATTTCAAAAGGACATTTTCACTTCTCTCTCGTGTTGACAACTAAAGGCAAGGTATAGCTTTAAGTAAATGGCGTTCAGGCTGTGTTCCAGATGTGACTCCTACACCAAACGATGTGAGGTCTAGTTGGGAACTTATATCAGGGAGATCCCCTATATGTTGGCTGCATCCAGCACCACCAACAAATGTAAAGGAAAGTTTCCTTTCAAAGTGTCTTATTATCTAGTCATTTATCTATCGTTTGATATAATTCTATGATATTTTTGATATGGATACATAACATTTGGTATCAAATGTCTTGATCCTAGTGTTTTGCTACTATAAACGGGTCATCATGGAATTTTCCCTGTAATATTTTTTTTTACGAATATTCATACTATGATATTGATACCATATTAAGGTGAAATTTTGATGAACATCTGGTTACAATTCAAAATCTTGATTCGTTAAATTTGTGGAGATATGGTAAAAGGAAGTTAGGGTTTTCTATGCTCTAGAATTCAGTCTCGAATAGGTATCCGAGGAAGATAATCGTAACTTTATCCTCAAGCATCATATTTGAATTCCATCAAACATAACTTAAATTTCACAAACTATAGATTGTTGGATATGATTTTTAGGGCCAAAGGTTGAAACAATGACACACGACATACCATACAATTTTAGTTCACTGAACGAGTCCATAATCAAGTCATCATGGGAGATTTGACATAACTTTACCTTCAAGAACCTAATCTTGGTCTGACTTGTGACATTAGAAAGAAGACATAGAGGGCTACGTCATGACACATTTTCAAACCTTAAGAGGCTGAAATAATAGAGATACAATAGTTTCAAGTTCCACATTATCAACAAGATGAAAATCAAGCTCTTAAAAGCTATGGATTTTTAAATTTTCAAAAGATTCATTTGAAAAATTAGTTTGAAGTGATTAAAAGGGTATATTGAAGCATATATATCATTAATTGGTTCCAAAATTCCTTCTAAACCAAAAAATTATACACCTATTAAGCCCTTTTAAAGTTCTACTAAGACGCATGAAGAATATGAAGAAATGCAACATGATATATCAAAATTACAGGAACAAGCGGAACAATTTTCACTATTACAAAGAAAAACCAAATGACTTGGAAGGTAATATATATGCTTTAAAAGCAAAAATAGAAGGTTTAAAAGCGAACAAAAAATGAGACATGGAAGGTAGTCCATGAAAACTCATAATGAGAACAAGGTAGTCCATGAAACTCATAATGAGAACAAAAGGATTGTGAAGCATGATATTAGAGACTCTAACTTTGGGTTCAAGACCAATCATATTCCAAATATAGATATGAGGAAGATTGATGGAAAGGATCTGGTAACATGGATACTATAGATGAAGCATATATTTGATCTACACGATGTGCAACAGACACAAAAGGTACACATTGCATCTTTATATTTATAACCTAATCAACTTGTCTGGTATCGATGGATTTGGACAATTTTTATGAAGGAATTGATAGCACATTAAGAGGATACAATGATAAATACCTTCTTTAGCCATTTGATAGATCTCAAATAAAAGGGTTTAGCTGCAAAGCACATTGATGACTTCAAAAGACTGAATATCAAGGTAACTTATATTCGAGAGCATATAATTGATGTCTTACTAGGGACTTTAAAGGATAGCATCCAACATGAAGCACACCTTTGGGAACCTAAGTCATTGGAGAATGCATTCAGGGTGACTAGAATAGTTGAAAGCAAACTTATTGAAACAAGGAGTTCTACCACTCAACTATAAATATGGAAATGTTGTGACTCCTAGTCTACCAATACCCACAAGACTAATATCACAAGAACTAGAGGAAAAAAGAGAAAACGGACTTTGTTACAATTGTGATAGAAAATACACTAAAGGTCATAATTGTGTTGAGAAGAAATTATTTTAAATATATTGTGGAGACAACGAACAAAAGGAATAGGAAACATCAAAACAAGTAAATATATATTGAGAACCAACACCAAGGGCTAAAAACGAAGAATGAATCCGATAATATATTTTAATGCATTGGCAAGAATTACCTCTCTTTAAACTCTCAAGATAGGAGGATATATCAAGAAGAAAAGGGTAGCATTACTAATTGATTCATGTAGTACTTATAATTTTATTTGTTGTAAGATATTCAGGGATTTGAATTTCTTTCTATATCCAACGCTAGAGTGTTAATTGATTGTTGCAAATGGAGGAACTATAACTTACTCATAAAAGTGTCATACTATCAATCTAACCATAGGGGAATCTGTGGTCTTCTCTCTATTCGAAAAAATCCTTGTTGGTTCAGATATGGCTGTCTGATAGCCATTATCCTCAGTTAACATTAGTAAGACGCCCCTGCGTGGGCGGTCAAGTGTCAATTTGGTATCTGTGACTCTAGCTCTTGTCTGTTAGGCCTCTCTGGAAAGATGAGGTCAATTTTGGAAAATGTAATAGGTCATCACCTGAAGCTACCCCTGCGAGGGAGCTCTCCATCGTTAGAAGTCCGGGGTGCAACCGCTGACCCTGATTGGCAAGTTTTCATGACTGTAAAATTTCCTTTCTGTAAATATAATAGAACTTAGACTTTTTTACCGAGAAAAAAAAATAGCCCAATTCTTTCCATTCTAATCGGTGGTGCATTTGTTGTATTAGGTGCCCAATGGTTACAATATTTGGGGATGACAACTTTAAATTTTGGAGAATTTTTCTTGAATTTTTTCTTCAAAGGAAACAAAATTAAGTTTAGGTGTATCACAAGGAAACCTAGGAAGATAATAAGCTCTAATAGCATGAAAAATCTTTTGAAGAGGGAAAAATGAGGGGCAGTTGCAAAATTATGTTTACTAGATGTTCAAACATCTAAGTCATCTATTTCTCCATATCTCCAAAGAGTCCTTGTCAATCATTCCAAGTTATTTGAGCCTCCCAAAGGTATCCCACACATTTTCAATAATGATAATGCTATTCAAATGATGATAGGAAGTTTTGCTCCAAACATGAGAACTTACATATATCCCTATGTCTAGAAGAGTGAAATTGAACATATGGTTGCAGAAATGCTAGAACCAGGTATAATTCAACCTAGCCAAATTTTTTTTGTCTTCTCCAAAAATATTGGTACACAAGAAGGATGGACCATAGTGTATGTGTTTGGATAATAGAGATCTTATCAAGATCACTATTAAATATAAATTTCCCATTCTTGTAATTGATGAATTGTTGGATGAACTAGATGGAGGAATTTACTTCACCAAGCAAGATATTCATTTAGGATATCATTAAATTGGAGGAGAAACAATTATACGCAAAATCCTCCAAATTTTTCTTTGGGGTAGAAGAACTGAGATATTTGAGTCATATTGTATCTCATGTGGGTGTTAAGGTAGATCCTAACAAAACTGAAGGCATTAATGAATGAAAAATATCCATAAATTTAAGGCATCTTCGAGGATTTATCGGGTTTACATGGTATTATTGTAAGTTTGTTAAGAATTATGGGAAAATAGTAGCAACTCTAACAACCTTACTGAAGAAAAATGCATTTTTTTTACTCCAAAAGCACCTAAGGCCTTTGAACATCTTAAAGAGGAAATGTGCTGAGCTCCAATATTAGCTACATTGTACTTCACAAAAACCTTTATTGTGGTATACCATGCATCAACGAATGGAATTGGTGTTGTTTGAATGCAATAAGGAAGAACCATTAATTTTGAAAGTATTCCAATCAAGGGAAAGTATTTACAGAAACTTATTTATTAGAAGGAAATGTTGGCAATACTAGATGCACTAAATCAATAACGTCCTTATTGGAATAAATATTATCTTCATTTCCTTCCTTCCAAAAAGGCTTTTGGAGAATATAAACTTTATCAAATCATTAGAAAGGAACAACCATATTCTGTGAAGGAGGAGCATTGTAGTGGATTTCCACAAGCATATTTCATAAATCACTATCAATAAACAAAAATACAAGTGGAACAAGAGCACTCCCCTTGAGTTATATTTCGTTTCCATCATGTGCATGGTGAGTGTTTGAGACATAAATGGTAGAAACAGTTTAAGGATAATGTTGTAATAAGTATTTCCAGTAGGTTCCTATCAACATCCATTGAAAACAACAACCACATCTATTGGGAGAGTGTTGCAGTAGTGATTTTAAGCACTTTAGGATGATATAATTGAAAGCAAATGGAGAGTTTGGAGGTTGAGTGTTTTGGTCGAAGAGATTACAATGAGTTATGGTGTTTAGTGTTGGTAAATGAGAGCGTTTCCAACACTTCTATCCTCACAATGAGTCAAATTAGTATCTTTCTCAAAAGGGAGAGTTGTAACAACCTATTTCAAATAAATGTTTTGGGAGGAAAGTGGTGTAGTATCAATGTCTTAGGCTTGTTTCAAAGGCCAACAATGCAGTTAGTATTTATCATCAAGTTGAAGGTGAATAAAAGTAACAACAGTTATGAGAGAGGTGCACCTTGCATTAGCCTTATTCTAAGTGTATTTCATATTTAAGGAAAGAACAATAGTCTTATTTGTGGAAATTAGCCAAGTTAAGGTGAACTGGTACATGCAAAGGGGCATTGCTTCAATTTATATTTCTTTATCCTCTCTCAAGGTGCCTTAAAAATGAAAGTTGGTCACACCGTGTATCTCAGAGTATAAAATCATGAGGCTCAAGGACAATCCACATTTCTTTCGGGGGTCAAGGAAACTCAACAGGTGCACATAAATCATCAATCCCTACTCTACATACACACAACAAAAAGAAAAATGTAGTCATCAATGGACTATAAAAATAATATTTGCAGGTATAACTCACATCTCATGATAACTTCTTTAGGTCACTCCTATATCTTTCTCTAATTAAATAAAAACAAAATCTGAGTAGAAAAGGTAAAATTACAAGAGATAAGATTAAAATCTATGCTGTGTACACTTATACAATGGCCTCCCTTATAAATTATAAGACAATTTCCCTGTAAATAATTGAAGATGTAATTGAAGATGGTACAAGTTTAGAGGGATTGACTATCAAGCTTGAATCGTCTAGATTTTGTCCTCGAAATAGATCCGATTAGTATATGTGTGACAATCACTACAAACTCTAGGCCTTGAGGTCAATATTGTGTTAAGATATGTGGTTAAGAATTGCTAGAATTGCAGCTTTGTTGTTTCTAGGCTTGATCTATGACAAAAATGACAACCTTATCCTATTGCTTCAATATGGACAGATGAAAAGATAAATTGATAAGAAAATACAATGATAATAGAAATTAATAACCAACTACTTTACATTACTAGCCTTGGTCTATGATAAAAAATGGAAACCCTACCCTAATGCTTGAATATGGACCGATCAAGACATAAATTAATAACCAAATACAAAAGTTAGTAAACAACTAATTTGCCTTAACAAAGCTAAATTTCACTCACATTCAATATACTGACAAGTTCCAATGTAGCTACCAAACATGAATAGGCAAAATATATAAGGAAATAAAAGAAAAATGAAGAAATAATATCACGTTGGTAAATTGTAGGCCACTAAAATAAGTTTGTCATGAGGAACTTCCCTGTTGGTGTTATTGACCTTGACCATGATCTTGTGCTGGAAAAGGAAAAACCCTAGGAAATGGCCTTGGATAAATCATTGGAAATAATGAAGCCCCAAAGTTGGTTGTCTTCATTCCTACCAAATTAGGGTAGAGTGGAAACCCAAAATTTAGAAAATCCTTGACAGATACAAATCCCATTCAATATTCCCTTTAAAAAGTTAATGAGAATTTCCAATTAAGCTGTGATAGAGATGAGAAGGATGTAACGTACCTCAATAAATGGCCTTCTATTGTTCCTTCTTTCAATGAAGGGAACATATGATTGTTCTTATTCTAGTCATTTCCTATGGAGGAAGAGGATGATGGAATGATGTTCTCAGAAAACCCATGTTGCGAGGAACAAAATTCAACAACCAAAATACTTATCTTCACCCTTGATTTAACCAAAATCCAATGGCTTAAAACCCATAAGATATATCAGAAACCCAAAATCAAATGTAAATAATGGAATCAATCAATCATAAACAACATGAATTAGAACAAGGCACTACAGTGGTGGCATGATCATTCATGAAGGACTCAAGATATATGCTAGAAGCCTCATCACAAGTATTACGCACCTCCTTCCACAAAAGTCGCCATTGATGTCAAATGGGTCTTTGGAACTTTGTCATTCTCCTCCATTCCTAGTACCAAAACGCACATAAGAGCAAACCCAAAATATAGTCACAAGCGCCCTAAGCACCACCTTCCACGAAAGTTGTCACCAATCTCAAATGGGTCTCTGTAAGTTTTTTGGTCTCCTTCATTCTGAGTACCATAACCCAAACAAGAACAAACCCAAAATACAATCACAACCATCCTAAACAGTTCCTTCCACGGAATCTTTCGTTAATGTTAAATGGGTCTCTATAACTTTGTCATTCTCATCCATTCCCAATACCAAAAACCATAGAAAAACAAACCCATAATATAGCTACAATTTGCACAATAGAACCAAGGTTTGCAGTGACGTCGAAGGAATTGATGAGACTATTATGTACCCAAAATATAGCCAAGGTTTGTAGGGATGTCGAAGATGTTGATGAGGTCGCTAATTGTTCAATGTGTACCTACTGTTTTTTCAATATATTGGGTTGCAAATTTCATATAACCCAAACCGTTTGCTCGAATAGAAAATATTATCCGGATTCTTCTTTTATCTTAACATAAGACATTAAAATGATTAATTCTACTTTTGTCTTAACTGAAAACATAAAAATGATTTTAATTTTTAATTTAACATAATTAAAATAATAACTTAAATATTTATGATGAAATATTATTGTCCCTTAACAAAAATGTCTTAAACTACCCAATTTTGTAATAATGATGTTTTACATCACTAAGACATGGGGTCATGGACCCCATAGTTAATTGTAAAGCACATATAAATTCTATCAAAAAAATATATTATCTTTCTAACATTTTAATATGGAGCTTTATTTTCAATCATGGTATAATACGCGGAAGACCTGGTTTATATTAAAATTTCTTCTTAATAGCGGCTAGGGGGTGGAAGATATTTTTGCCAAATGAAGTAGACACGCAGTTAGCATTTTTCTGTCTCAGTAACTCTTTGGTTTTGCGGGGAATTAATGGCTTTTGCAGTAAAAAGCAAGATAACTCACTAACTTGTGACTATAGAGCTCGATGACGCTCCTTTGGTGTTTCTTTAGATCGTCCGGATTCGTAATTGGCGTAATCAATGCTTGATGTGTCTCTCCTATAGTCGTTATTTTCTGTGATATGACCGTCCGTATACAGTTTGATCAATATGCCCTAAAACAGATGGTAAGGCCTAATCCGATATCAGCTACAAAGGACTCATTAAATAATATTTTAGTTTCTTCGCTGTACTCTTATCTTTAATTTATTAAGTAATTTTTTCGTTTTTTAAGTTACGTTTAACGCGTTCTTGTATAAATCGTGTGTGCGCGTTACATTTTGAAATGTTTGTGTTTCAAAATTTCTAATCGCCAATATATCCGTCCAATTCATTATCGTTTCCACTCATTACCTTTCATTTCATCTTCCCTTCAATGTGGATTTAGTGTTGATCCCACAGCTTCTCGGATCCTGAATTCTCCTCATATCCTATCCCTGTCATATCCTGTCAAATGAAAATTTTAAAACAATATTTAGATGAAAATGTACACGTTAACAAAAAAAATTATTATTAAGTTAAAACGAGCTCAACCATAAAATGATAAAAGAATGTAATATCAGAATGCAGCACCATCAATATATGAAAAAAAACAACAACATTATAATATTTAATACGGACTACAAACTCACAAAGGAATTATAGTAATACACAAAAGGAATTTATGTTAAGAATTGTGATAATGATTCTAAAGTTTACAGAGGTCTTTATCAACTTATATTAAAGTTTATAGAGGTCTATTCAATTTACATTAAAGTTTATCGAGGTCAATTTGAATCTGTGATAGGAAATATATAGGAAATATATATTCAATAACATATGTTATTCATATATTATATACATACTATTAATATCTTAATAAAAAATAATATAAAATTATGTTGAGTGGTTTTAATTAAAAAATTAATTGGATATAAATATTAGAAAATAGTTTCCTTTACTTATATCAATCAGATTATTAATGTAATTTTTCATAATTATAATAATGTAATTTTTCATAATTATCTTATTATTTATGAACAAAACTTACCCTAATCTTATTATACTTATTAACAGAACTTAAATTATAAAATGATAAAAAAAAATTTAATCTAGAGTAACATATGATACATATGTTATTCATATACTACTAATATTATTCATTGCTTATGAAAAGAATTCAGCCTAACTTTATCATACTTATTAACATAACTTAAATTATAAAAAGAAAAAACTAAGAGTACCTTCTCATACTTATTAACAGTAAGGAAAAACTATAAGATGATAAAAGAAAAAACTAAGAGTATAAGATTTGTAGGTAGATGATAAAAGAAAAAAATTAAGGGCCCAGCTGATTTGATCTTTACAATAAGCCAGTAGATTAAAGCTATTGGTAGGTTGAGCCAATAAACTATGTAATAATTATGTAGACGAACAAGAAAACCAGACTACCAACATAAACTGCCTCAAGACAGACGTCGATTTTTCAATCAATTGGACGACGAAAAGACCGCCCAACAATTTTCACATGAGGAGGGAGGTGGGAGATTTACTGAACCCCAAACTTAACATTCCATTGTTCCACCAAACCCAGGATTATATTTAGTGTTTAGCAGTGTGCGTGTACTCTACATTCCTATCGTCGCCCATTTTTATATCTCAACTGATTATTAGTTATTCCCGCTTTGTTGTAGATGACTCACCGATTATATTATTTAGTCATATTCCATGTCTTTTGTCCACTCTCGAGATATATATATATATATATGTATATGGTTGATTAGGATATAAAATGATAAAATCCAAAGTCATTGCTCAGAGGAATCCCGTGAGTTGACAATGACTGAAAAACTTTTAATTACAATATATAATTCAATATAAGTAAATCACTAACCACCAATCTTAATATTTTAAATCGAGGGGATAAAATTGGAAAACATTTTAAATCTACAAAGGTGATGACTTGCTGAAACTTTCACTTCAAAAATTATAAGGTTTAATTTATTCTGCTATGGAAAACGACTTATAAATGCAAAACAAAACATTGCATATTAATATATGTGAGACGTGTTTTTTTTGTTAGAAAATGTCACAGAAATTTGGGTCCCTGTCACTAGAGTTCTACGAAATCTTCAAATCAAAGTCTTAAAATATGGTTAGTCAATGGAATAGGGGTTTCTGGATATGATTCTCATAAAATTGAAGTTTTGAAAGAAAGGTGCATGTCCACCAAATTGAAAATAAATAGAGAATATGAACTTGTCATAGATAAAATAGCACAATCAATTGAATATATTCTATATCTTGTGAATGAGGAAATTACGCACATATTTATACAATCAATAGTCTCAAGATAAGAATTCTATCTTATACGTACAGTAGTGTGGTTGAGAGATTCTCTCAACCACACACTAAACTAGGAGAAACTAAATTCTTATTATGTAGCAACAAACTCTTCAAATGCATAATTACAACCATAGACAAGTAGGAATTAATTATTTCTAACTCCCCCCCTTAATGACTACTTGTCATGATAGTCAAATCCAACACCATTAGGCGAATTGCATGTATAGAACCTCCAAAACACAATCTGCCACAACTTCTCTGATCTGCGTCCTTTCGCAAATCATAAAATGAATATGAGGATTCCCGCGGATCCCCTTGAAGGTGAATTGGCATGATCCTGAGTGAAAAACCCGCGCCCATATGAAATAGGAAACTTTTGGCATGATTTTTCTGTAAAAATCCACACCAACGCGATTAATGGCCTAACAGGCGTGCCAATCCCCTTCTACTCAGAAAATTAAAAAATCATCTGAGTCTGAGCCATGTGTTCTGCAGTCCACCTGCTCAATTGAGCACAAAGCTCTCCTGTACATGCGGCCACAAAGGCACCTCAAGCCACAGAGGCAACTCTGCCACAAAGGCAAGCTAGTCACAAAAGCACTTCAGCCATAAAGACTCTATAGATGGTTTCTAGCTCACCACCAACGCTCACTTTACAGTGACAAAAGATGGTTTCAGGTTGACCATAAACCATTACAAATTAGTTTTAAGATCACCACGAACTTTCAGATGCCTTTAAAAAATCTTACATTTCATTCCACATTTTGGAGTTTCTGGGTACATACGATGACCATTACAACAACTGGACCTGCTTATAACATGCTAGGGAGTCTATTCCACAAACCACACTAACTCAAACAAACATCTACTTTGTTTTCCACCATAAACGTTGTTGCTGCTCCTTTATCCCATATTTTCATAGTTCACATCTTGGGCATCTTTGTCAAATAACTTCTTGGAACTCCATGATTAACCAGTCATTTGTTAGAGTTGCGAATTATAACAAAATAACTTTACCTAAATTGAGTTAGCTAGGGTCAATAAGGCATAATAATTTTATCCATAATTCCAAGAAACTAAATAAAACATAAATTCTTCAGGTTTAATTTCTCTATCTCTACCCATAGATGATTATTTTCCAAACATACCAGTAGCCATTTTTCACCAACGATACCTGTGAGGGGTCTATTGATAAAGAAACGGATCGATTCCTGAACGGACATTCAAAAGTCCCAACTTTATAATTTCCTGTGCTAAAACAGATGCAGTAGTTGTCCCATCACTTGTTGAATCATTGGTCTTACTTGCAAATTCTCGGATCAAAGCTGCTCCTCTAGGTCCAACATAACCCCGACCGCATCAACCAATTTGTCAATGCCTGTCTACAATGCAACACTACACCTGATCGAAGGCAATATCCTTTGGCGCCACTCTCACAACAAGTGAGTACGACAGTCTTCAACAGGTGCGGTTAAACACCAACAATGCCACAAAGGCTCAAACTATTCTGCTGCCACACCACAGTTAAATTCCCCACCAGCACTCCGATATCTCCTCAGCTCTATGCACTAGCCTATATGACACTTAATAAAAATAGTTCCAACGTGGCCACTCACGTTTCTCTGCTCCACGCCCACACATACAGACTTTGACACCATCCAGCTTTCAATTACCAAATCTTTGATGTTCGACCTTCGAGTGCTATCATCCACCTTGCTCTCATGCACCAGTCCTATCACTGAAGGAAGTCTCCTCTGTTAGGCAAAGCCGAGGTATGGCGGTAAGAACTAAAGTACGGTAGTTTGGATTCAAACTGATATCCACAACGCAGCTTCATACTCCCTTACAATCAGCATTGGAATTTACACTAACGCCAAACGCAGACGCTTGCCACAACCTATTGCGCCATTGCAATTTCTTTTATCTCCCACAGTTACCAGATCTACTGACTGCTCGACATCACCGCCAGCTCCCAACCACAGCAGGTCCGACTTCTTGCACTAATCTGCCTTATCAATCTCCTCTGCTCAGCCTCCCAAACTATCATGCACCTTCATGCAAATAGCAACACACACTAGACGATCTCCACCTCCACGCAATCTGACTCACACACTGCTGCACCTCCACACAGATCTAGCTATCATTGACCTCACCACGCCTTACCACTAGCTCGTTGTGGCCTCCACACCAAAAATTCACAACAAATCCTCGATCTACACTATACGCTCGACAATCAATGAGCTTGGAATTGACTGGGAATCAGAACCTGTTTAACACGCAACAGCGGATCCTCGCTTGATTCTAAATTCTCTCTTTTTTTTTCTGCGAGCGCTCATCTCAACAGTGATCAAATACACAATAGCATCCAAAAGGAAGAACAAGTCGCCTCCACTTCCGCTGCAATATTTCCGTTGTGCTTCCTCCAATTCTCACAATATTGTGCCTTGGAAAATCACTATGTGCCACGCACCAAAAAGAGGACTAGGCAAATGAGTCGGCCAAGAGATCACACATTCTGGCTTCAAGGAAATTGTTACGTTGTTGCTCCTCCGCCAACAGGTGGCTCGGCGGCCCTTCATTAAAATTGTGGAAACACTCGTCCACACTTCACCAAATAAATATAGATCACACTGCCACATTAAACTCCAATTGCCACGATCTGCTCCCCAGATCCACTGCTTCTGATCTGGTCCTGCCTCGTTCATGGCTAGGTTGAAAGAAACTCCATGCCATCAATATAGAAGATGCCAAATAGATTATTTAAATCCACCACGGTGAAACAATCTCGACTATCAACCTCCAATGCTTCGTGGTCTCACTTCAAAAGGAAACACCGATCTACAAAAGAACTTCTGCCGATCTCCTTGAAGGGCTGCTAAGATCTCTTCAAAGCAGAAGCAGCTGCACAACACACAGGCCTCTGACCTAAACCACGAAGATTTTAAGGCTAAAACCTAAATGGCACAAGAAACACTCATCAATCCACTGTCAACTGATTTAATTTGCAAAACCAGTCACAGGATCTCAAATCGGTAGCCACACCAAGATTCACTGTCTCAGCTCTACACTGAGATGGAACTCACACAACAAAGAACAATAGTCTCCACAAGTGAATACACAGATCTGTACTCGAGATCAAATGCGATTTGGGGATCAAATTCCCACACACCTCTTACCTAAAAAAGAATCGCATATCCCTCAAAAGAAACTGCAGATTGCTCCAACACCACTGTTGTCAACAAATCAAAGTTGCTCTCTACGCCCTAAGACTAGATCTTATGATTTTTCCACTCCGTTGAACATTGCTGCAGCGTCTTCGAAAGGTAAAGTTCGGAATACTCGCCAACGATCTAATACCAACATATACATCTGCATCCACATTCAAGTGCTCGAACCGGACTCCGATCTTGTGCATGTTGATACCCACTTTGTCGATCCTGTTGCGGAGCTTGAGCAGAAATCGCTCATTTACATCGGCTGCAATTTTGAGCAATCTATCGATGAGAATCTAGCGATCTACAATGCCAATCCTGGCCACCTCGACTTCCTCATGGCCACCCACATTCTGGAGAATTCCCTTGCAGATGTGATCGTAAGTGAGCACTTTCTCGAAGGCCACCCACTTCAAGGCCTCCTCATTGTCTTCGTTATATCTACTCTTGGAGGATCTGAGAACACATCGTCCCCTCCTCTCCAAATGCCTAAAGCGCTACTATGCTTACTCCGGCCATATGCCGTAGTCCAAGACACTGATCACCATATCAGAGCGATACATAGATTTCCCAATAGGCCTTTTCCATCAAGTGTATCGATGGACAAACAAGAAATCAGAAAAAATATATTATTTTATTTCGCTATGCCAAGGAGGGGCCAAGACCACAAGGGGCCAGCCCTCATGGGCTCTGATACCAAGATAAAATAGCACAACCAATTGAATATATTCTATATCTTGTGAATGAGGAAACTACACACATATTTATACAAGCAATAGTCTCAAGATAGAAATTCTACCTTAGACGTACAGTAGTGTGGTTGAGAGATTCTCTCAACCACACACTAAACTAGGAGAAACTAAATTCCTATTATGTAGGAAAAAACTCGTCAAATGGAGAATTACAACCATAGACAAGTAGGAATTAATTATTTCCAACTGTCATTTGTTCCATATAGGTAACTAACTGAAATGGCATATTAGAAATAAGTTGGCATTTCAAAAGAAGTTTATTTAAATTCTTTCTATGAAGAAGCATATTAAAAATAAGTTTATTTAAATTCTTCTGAAAATGGTCATACCAATAATAGTGACTATGATGATCATGCTTTGAAACTTCAAGCCATCATGATGTCGTGCCGATGGTTCCAAATTTAATTTAACATTATTTTGGTATTTATCATTAGTGTTAAATTTATATGATTGGGTACTTAGTATTATCTTTAAATAATTTGTTTAATTGTTTTTTTTGTTAACCAAGATTGAGATAGAGATAGAGAAGAAGTAATTTAGTCTTTTTGAAAATTTATTATAATTGAATCAGAAAAAATATTATGGTTTAGTATTAAATAAATATAAGTTAATTTGTTATGAGTTGATTTTAGCTATAAATTTGTTTAACATTGATGAATGAAAGCTATACTCTTTAATTTTAAGAAATAAATATTTATTTATTAGTATTATTGAAATATTATTTTCAAATATTTGGACTAGACAATAATTTTGGAGGTCATATTGTAGCCATATGCCATTTAATAAATGTTTTTTTGTCATAATTTTTAGATTTACTTGCACTATTTATGTTAAGATTTTTAAATATTTGTGTAATGATTTTTCATTATTAAACTCATAAATAACTTATTTACCATTAGTTACTTACTTCCCACCATAATTTAAGCAGCATAAAAAATGAATAGGGATGATATGGAAATAAAGATACCTACTTGGAGTTATTTCCTAAGATTATTTATGTTTTCTTCAATGATTTAACATGTAGGAGTAAAAGTGTAAATGTCCAAACTTAGTAGTGGTTACTACCCACCCAAATTTTATGCAAGTCCTTATCCCTTAGTAAGCAGTTAAAGAATGAAGACTTTTCATGTTTTAACATAAACAATTTTGTTTATTTTATTTAATGTTTAAGGATATAAAAATAATAATATCTTTTTCATGTATTTAAAACAACATGACAAACAAAATAAGCTTCCCACAAACAGGGAAATTCAAAGCTTATATTGCGTGGCTAGTTGAGGGAGTTACGTCCAACAACCCTCAACTTACAATTTTAGAATTTAAATAGTTTCCCTAACCGTTTGGGTGGCCATTTTCCACTTCATATATCAATTTGCAAATTTTTTTTAAAACACGACATCCACTTAGCTCTTAGGGACTACCCTACCAGTAAAGGAAAGTGATAACAATTGACATGATACATTGGGTTTTAGCTTATTAATCATTTTTTTTACATCTGAGGAAGACTATATATTTATAATATTTGTAAGAAGGTGAGTGTCCATTATAATCATCACTAATACTCCAGGTGATGATCTTTTTAGGAATAATCATCAGATAAACTAAACTGATTATTAAGAATAATAAGTAGTTAGAATTGATTATTCTAAAATTAGTTACAAGTTATTAATTTTAGGACTTGGTTGATGCTTGGATTTTCTTATAAATTGTAACTCAATTTTGAGCAATATGAATCTATTAGTTTTTTTTGTTTGTGAGACTCATTAGAGTCTACCAATTTATTATTGGAATTACTATTAGAGATAGAGAGAAAATGGTGTAAGGTTATGCATGATGTGTTCAAGAATCACAAGTGATTTGTTGAGGATCAACGATGTGTGAGACAACATGGAGGGTTTGCATCATGTGGGCTTCACTTGATGAACCTATTGCATATCACGTGTGTTCATGGCATACTAAACAAAACCCCTAATTTGACTACATATTGGAGAATGTCTCTAAAAATCACTTTATTTAACCCCCTACCAATACAAACCCAATATACATTCCCAATTTAAAAAACCAATACTTTCACTAGATATTGTAGGTATTCATTCTTTCATTAACATTTTTTATACCCCTTTACAATTTTATTTAACTTTGAGCTCCATTTTCTATACCTATTCAGATATAAAATCCCTTTACCCCCTTTATATCCCCTAATATATTATGTCATTTTTTCCTCAATAAATATCCTCCAATATGAACCCACGTGCTATGGTATTTCTCCCCTACTAAAGCCCTCATGGGCTGTGTGTGCTATAGTAGATCATTTCCACTATAAGCCGAGTGAGTGGAGACACCAAGGAATTCATTTTCCATAAAGAACTTGGTTTTGCATTAAGTTGACTATATATCAAAGTACCCATACATTGGAGGCACATTAAGCCTATTGAGCAGAATATAAGGTTCCATGAAATTATTGTTGATCCAAAAATGGAGTAGGTGCCTTCTTCCTTTTCTCTACAATAAAAATAGGACTGTTTTGATGCTTTGCAAGGTAAAATGGGTCTTGATACATAACAGGTTTTTTTAGTGTCTCTTCAAGTCAAGAGTTAGTCTTCACATGTAAAATTAACATAAACAACATAATAACACATAACTCATACAAACATAATGAAAAGCATAACAAAATATTTGTTGACGAAGTTCACCCCTCCTGGGCTACATCTTCGGGCCTGCCAACATAGATAGACCACTCATATATTTAGTAGAAAAAAGAAATACATAAATGTTTGTTGATGGAAACATGTGGCTATTACCCCTACAAGGTAATTTTCTCCTACAAACAACTCTCGCATACAACAACAACATAAATATCTCCTACAAAGACTCCATACTGCAATTGAAATGAGCTAAAATGGGCATTTGAGTAGTTCAATTCCACATTGAAGCACATAAACAAAACATCCCTCAACATAACATAATGAGAAAAGTAAACCTGAGCTAAACCATGAAAGTAACAACTACACCAGTAAACTTATGAAGCTGAGAAAACCTCTAAAAGGCCTTCTCCATGCTCAAACACCTTCCATAATTGTTTCCAAACCCTAAGTGATCTGTACACCCTTAGTCTCAAACCTGAAAAACGGCTACTTAGATGTGCTCAAATTAGAAATTAGAGGTCACCAATAGACTAAGAACATCCAAAAACCCTTAAATGGACTCTTTCTGAGCTCAATTTAGCCAAAAACTCCAAACGATATGGCTCTCCAAGCTCTCATATGAGTTTTACTCCTAACTGTCCGACAAATTAGACAAACAATCTAATTGTCATACAAATCCACCCTGTTTTTCACTAACCAGGAGACAAATTCGCCCTCTATGAGTGCCATTTGTCGAAACTCTAATTCCAATAATAACCCTTAAATCCGAAAAATAGGGTCACTTTGGCACATAAGGTTGTGGGTTGGGCCTTGACGTTCGCCCCCACTGACCTAGCCCTTAAAACATGGGCACGTGGTCATATGGGTGCCATAGGTCCAAGGTTCGGGGTAACCCCTTGCCCTTCCCGTCGGACCCCTAAACTTGCTAGCGTCGAGTCACATGGGTGTCATAAGACCCTAGGCTAGCCCCTCATGTAAGTGACCTCCGCCAAACATTTGCCACAATCTGATGCTATGGTCATGAACTTGGGCCTAACCCGAGGCTCCCAAACTTTAATGCCTTTTCGCTGACACTATGGTGATATGGTCATTACTAAAACCCTTGGCTCACTTTTTTTCCGGTCTCGTGGGCATGGGGTGATTAGCGACTAGGTCTTCGCCCCGACCCCATCCCCGATTTGCATTTAACAAAAGTTTAAATAGAGCTTTAGAACTATGATAGTTAAGACCCACCAATAACGTACTAGTAGAGCATTGCACTGATATTCTTGAAGTATTATATTCGACCCCCATGAAGGCCACTTTGAGCGATAACCAAATTTTGTTCAGCCGTAAGGTACCATGTGGTGGCCTGTGATTGAGCCACGTGGTGCCCATTCATTGGTCCAACCAAAACCATCCACAACCAATCATAAACTTTCAATTCGAACTAATCCAATGAGGCCACTTGGTAGCCTACCATTAGCCTAAAAATCATAGTTAGCTTATCGAGTCAACCTACTTAGTTAGTAGTCTTGCACTCCAAGCTGCAAAAATTTTACATGTTTGTGAAACAATAAGAACACGATATCTGGAGCATACAATGTTGGATTCAGGTGTAACAAATGTCATAGGATTCATAATGATGTGCACTTTGGCTTGACGTCGGTTTCAATACTTTATGGGAACTTTAATTTTTGAGCTAAAAGTGATCACCTAATCACACCGCCCCACTAGGACATTTTGGACTCCAAAATTTTACTTCCCTACTCAATATAATGGGGTTGAAACTTAAAAACACCCAAAAACTCAATCCAAAATGCTTAGTTTTCAATTGGTGCCCTTCAAGACCCAATGAAGGCACTTCATCTCTCTTCTTCGTGGTTTCCTACTTTCATGTTAAGAAATGAGCCAACATTCTTATCACTGATGCAAGGACAAAATAATAATGAGTAGAATTTGAAAATTATCTTTAATCTCATCTTTGCATGTCTAAAAAACACTTCATCTTGAAGTTAAATTGTTCAAGACAAACTTGACTCCATCTTGGAATTCATAAGCACAATAAACTTTCTTTAACATCTTTAAACTGAACTTGTACATGAAAAGTACACTGGTGTAAAATTTTCAATGATATAATTGGTCTTGCCTACAAAACATAGCCATCTTCGAATTATTGAACATAAATATTCTATTCACACAAGTTTCATATTGAATACTTGCATTATTGAACACATGACAAACTTGTAGACAACTTTGAACGAAAATCTTATACATTCACAAAAGGTGTTTGAAAATGTGAACTTGTAAACTAGCCAATACATACATCAATGAAAAATGCATACTTGTTGAACATACTGAGAATTCTTTTTCACTTTACAAAAGTACCTAAACAGGGAAAAAACAACAAGTAATTACAAAATCTACAAAGCAACTTTACAATAAGTCTACCCAAACTTTGCCTTTCCTAGGCCTATGGGTTCTCTTTTTGCATCATCTTTGTCTTGAAGGTTGCTTAGAATTTCTATGAGTCCTCTATGCCACCTCTCTCTTCCCTTGCATTATTTTGCACAATCTCTTTTCCTTTCTTTGAACGAATATCTAAATGTAACTTCCAACATCGTTCAGTGCCATGGCCATGAATCTTGCAATGGGTATAAAATAACTTTCTCTTGTTTGTTGATATAGAAGTTCTCTCATGCGAAGGAGATTCATTATACTTGATGCCTAGGATTTGATCCAATATTTTAACCATTATCATACGTTTCTCACATACATCCACACAATGGTAAAATGCATCACAAAAAGTACAAGGGTACTTTTTCCACCAGTATTCAAAATTACCATGCATTGGAAAATGCCGATAAGAATTATACATGTCTCTAGGGCCACAACTTTGATGGAGTGGAGTGGAAGATGCCATGCAAGGTCCCTTCAAGAATTCATCTTGTTTGGGAGATGAATGAATATTTTCACACGGTGGTGACATCTCATCCTCAGATGGTTGATGTACCACAAGCCATTTGGAGCATTCTCCAAACTCCTTTCGACCATATCCCAATCACTAATACTTCGGTCTCTCCTCAACCATGATTGGATTTGTACTATCTTGGCCATTTATCTTGAGCCATCCACCTTAATAACCCATCTTGGAAAGAAGCTTCATACCTATGACTTTGGTATGTTGCTCAAATGCTGCAAACATTGTGTTATACACATAAGTAGAAATAATTGTACATGAAATGCTAATTACCTCCTTAAACTTTCCATTCATCTTTTCAGCTTCTGATGATGATGACAATGATATTGCATATGACTCTAGACACCCACTCTTATCAAATTAAATATTGTGTGCTTCTTGAAGATGTTTGCAAAATGCACATGCATCATCTTCCTCATATGGTCCATAACCATTGTTCTAACCATGACCAAATACTGGTTTCATTCTGGAGGTTTCTCTTGGGGACTGGTTTCATTCTGGAGGTTTCTCTTGTGGACACAGGAGTATAAATTTTGGCAACTTCTTCCTCTCACACATGCAACAACTAAAGTCGCATGTGCCTCTTCTCCTCTTCATGCATCTCTAGCATTGTTCTCAACTCTATGTTCTCCATACGAAGAGCCAAATTCTTCTCCTCTAGCTCTTAGAGACTCTTTTTGCTTCCTATTCTTGCAACTTGGTCAATTGATGCTTTGATACCAACCTGATCTGAAAATGGTGTAGGTTTCTTCTTCTTTTTCTTCACAATCAAACAAAATAAAAATAGGACCGTTTTGACGTTTTGGAAGGTAAAATGGTTCTTGATACAAAACAAGTTTTTTGAGTGTCTCTTGAATTCATGAGTTAGTATTCACATGTAAACTTAACATAATAAACATAATAGCACATAAATCATACATGAATAATGAAGAGCATAACAAAATATTTGTTGACAGAGTTTACTCATCCTAGGCTACAGCTTCGAGCCTGCCAACATAGCTAGACCACTCATATATTCAGTAGGAAAAGGAAGCATATAAATGTTTGTTGATGGAAACATGTGGACATTACCCCTACAATGTAATTTTCTCTTGCAAATAACTCTCACATACAACAGTAACACAAAGTGTCTCCTACAAATATTGCATACTTTAACTAAAATGAGCACATGAGCAATTTAATTCCACATTGAAGCACATAAACAAAACATCCCTCAGCATAACATAATGATAAAATTCAACCTAAGCTAAACCCTGCAAGTAACAACCAATACAATATACTTCTGAACGTGAGAAAACCCCTACAAGACCTTCTCCATGCTCAAGCACCTTCCATAATTGTTTCCAAACACTGATTGATCCATACACCTTTAGTCACAAACCTACAAAACGGCTAATTATATATCCTCAAATAAGAAATTAAATGTCACCAATGGATTCAGAACATCCAAAAACCCCAATGTGGACTCTTTCTGAGCTCAATTAGGCCAAAAATGACAAAAGATATGCTTCTCCAAGCTCTCATATGAGATTTATTGTTAATTGTCCTACAAATCAGACCAACAGTCTAACTACCCTACAAATCCACCATGTTTTTCGCTAACTGAGTGACAAATACTCCCTTGACCAATGAAATTTGTTGGACCTTTAATTTCACCAATAACCCTTAACTTCAAAAAATAGGGTCACATTGGCACATAAGGTCGTTGGATGGGCATTAACGCCCGCCCCCATTGGCCTGGCCCTTAAAACATGGGCTCGTGATCATGTGGGCGCCATGGGTCCAAAGGTTAGTATAACCACCTACCCTTCCTGCTGGGCACCTAAACTTCTTGGCGTTAGGTAACATGGGTATCATAAGACCCTAGGATAGCCCCTCTCATAAGCGACCTCCACCAAACATTTTCCATGATGTGGTGTTGTGGTCATGATCTTGGGCATAACCTAGGCTCCCAAACTTTGACGTCTTTCTGCCTGCTCTATGTTGATATGGCAAGTACCAGAAACTTGGGTCGGGGCTAACCCAGACCTCTCAGCTCCCTTTTACCTGTGGTCTAGTGGATGTGGGGTGACTAAGGACTAGGGCTTAGCCCTGACACCATCCTCGATTTACAGACAATGAAAGTTTAAATAGAAATTTGGAACTAGGATATTTAAGTCCCACTGACAACATAACGATAGAGCATTGCATTGATATAGAAGAGGTCTCGTGTTCGACCCCCACAGAGGCCAAGTGAGGCCATAACCAAATTTTGTTCAACCCACTGATGCCACATGGTAGCATGTGATTAGGCCATGTGGTGCCCATTCATTGGTCCAACCAAAGCTATCCACAACCAATCATAAACTACTAAATCAAACAAATTCGGTTTAGGGTACTTAGTAGCCTACCATTGGCCCAAAAATTACAGCTACCTTTCCCAGTCAACTTTCCCAATCAACATATGGACTAGCTAATCAACAATCCTCCACTTTAACTTGCAAATTTTTTTACCTGTTTGGGAAAACGATTAGAAAATGTTATTTGGAGCATACGGTGTCAGATTGAGCTTAAAAAAATGTCATTGGATTCAGAATGATGAGCACTTCAACTTGATGCTAGTTGCAATACTTTCTGGGTAATTCATTTTTGAGCTAAAAATTGATCAGTTGATCAATTGTAGAGGGTGTTCATAGTGGATAAGTGCCATAAAATTGTTGAGATTTTCTGTTTAAACTAAAATAGGCAGAAATCTCTGTAGGTGACAACAATAGGAAATCTGTTGCTGGATTATCTCCAAGTTGTTGGGAGCAAATTAATGCATCCTAAATTTGATGTGAGAGCAGTTAGATCCTCTCTACTATATAATAGGCAACCATTCAGATGGTTTGCTAAGAGAGTGTGAGGATTTCATTGATGTAATCTCCAAAGTTTTGATTAATATATTCCTGATGCCTATGTTTGGTGGACGT
>APFE030245555.1:0-11675 GCA_000404065.3 Pinus taeda
CATCCACGAGGGTCTTACCATACCACACCACCCTCTGCCATCCACATACCATAGCATAGCAGCAATCTTCGTCTCCCCACTGCTATTCCACAAAGCATCAACCGAGGTCTTCCCACAACCTATCTCCCTCATATCCTCGATTGTTACATAAACAACACAAAACCGTTCCATAGTTGATTAAAGAAAGAACAAATAAGCACTCCATTACCCTAGTTGGAAGATAAGGTAAGGATCGCCCACCATTCGGGTCATCGAACAAAGGAAAGGAATACCTATCTGTAAGGTAAGGGTATAGATAGGCCAGATTTCTTTTCTTTTGTTTAAATAGGCCAAGCCATTTCGCCTAGCAATGTGGTTATCAGAATAGCAAGGAAAATAAATAGGTCGTGCCATTTCTTCTTTCTAAAATAAACAACTAAACATCTACAGAACAGGGCAATCAACAAAAGAATACTAACCTTGTTTCTTAGGCATCTTTCTTTTGCGGCGGTTGAAACTCTGGAAACTCCTCATTCTCTGCTCCAAAAGCAAGCACTGGAAAAGCTGCTCTAGCTTCTGTATATGAAATAATTCCAAATCATCCGATCAGAAACAAAAGAATGAATTTAAAAAATAATTAAAAAATGTTCCACCACCGCTGCATATTCTCGTCAGCCACAACTTTCTCTCTCAATTAACACAAATCCACAGAGACATAACACAAACATTTACACACGACACATTTCTGGAGCGCTCCGTAAGACAGACAACTTTACATCACATCACAGTGTTTCGGAGAGAAATAAAGAGCTAACAGAGTCCACTCCATGCTTAACCTGTTGAATCATTCAACAGAGAAACAAAATTCGTCAGGTTACTCTCAAAATTCCCCGTGGAATGAATTAAAGGGACAAACCCATTAAACCAAGGGAACAGAAAATTACCCCAATCGCCTGCTGCCTTTCCTTCACTCTGGTTTTCGGAGGTGTAAAAATTCCTCCTCTGAGCACAACATCCTCTCCATTGACAATTAATATTACTCTTCATTCATCAATTGCCAGTCGCTACAATATAATCACTCATTCATTCATCAAGGGCCGCTAGAATTTCGTTTTAAGCTTTTTTTTTTACCTTTGTGTTCAAGTTGTTAAATCAATCTTTTAATCACCATTGCTTAAACCAATCTTTTAATCACCATTACTTAAACCAATCTTTTAAACTGAGCTGAGTTGTCATGTGCTTTCCTGCTTTTACATGAAGAGCATTCGTTCGAGTTTTCATTACTTAAACCAATCTTTTAAACTTAGCTGAGTTGTCATGTGCTTTCCTGCTTTTACATGAAGAGCATTACTTAAACCAATCTTTTAAACTATAGGCCAGCTTGTTTACGGCAGGGAAGAATCATTTATCACTAAATTTCAAAGAATAATGATATTAATATTAATATTACATCAATCGTAAAATATATCATTATCAATAATAATATATAGATTGTTGATGTCACATTAAAAATTATTAAGAATGGAATTATACGAGATTAAAGAAGTAAATTAAAAAATCAATAAAATTATTTTTATAAGAATTTTGTTGGTAGTTCATATGAAATTAGGGTTTTGCTTGTAGCTATAATTTTATGTGAGGTTTGGGTTTTATTGGATGGAAGATGATTTTTAATAAATGTTGTCATTACTTTGGGATAGTAAGGGTTTATATCGCACTAATCAAATATCAGTTAGAAAGATGATATATTTAATTATAAATATAGGAATTTATACTTCCACTTTTGGGACGCATGGTAGAAATGGCCCTCGAGAGGGCTACCTGGTTATTAACCTCTCATTCCATTACAAAACTAGACAATTGTCTCCTTGGTCTTTCATGCATGGTATGTATTTTATATATAATTTAAAAGTAAGTTTCTTAAAATAATTTTCTAATTTTCTGTAAAAAAAATTAAAAAAATTTATCTTTTAATAGAATACTATAGAGTGTAAGGTTTATAGTGGTGGCAGGCCTTGGAATGAACATTTGTGCTTGTAGGTGACTTGTCAATCTTGCGCTAGAATCGTGTTGACATACAAGCACATGGACGTGAATAGTTGTAAACTTCAACAGAATATTAGAAAATATTTTTTTTTAATATATAGTATTTTTATTTAATGCAATGTTTTGTATTAATCTTTTTATAATAAATATTAATTCATAAACCATTTAATTAGGTATTTATAAATATAAATTTATAACCTATTTACCTAGATATTTGATCAATATGAATTTATAATCTACTCAATTAAATATTTAGTAAGTATAAATTTATAACTATTCAATTTGGTTAATAAATTGAAAAGCATTTGTTCAATTTTGTACATATAGTAAGCATTTTTTAAATGGTTACTAGTAACCTATTTGAATTTAAAAATAATTTGGGGTGAGGCGATGAAAGCGGTAAGGCGTTGTTGAAAATGCTCAGCTAAAAATTTTGATTATGGAATTTGGGTAGCCTTGGTTCTCCCACTTTCAATCCCATGTTCAAAACTACACAAACTCAGATATTGCAGACAAGGATTCTTTAAACATGATTTTAAAGGCAAGAGAGGGTCACACCTCCTTCTGGAATGCTCTTGCTAATATGTATTTTCAATGGGAAGGAAAATTTGGTACAAAAGGACGATCCTCAAGTTACTCTTAAATGCTTATTTTGGGAGATAAGTGTAAAATGAGTCTACAAGGTCCATGTATCCCTAAGGCCCCTCAGACCCTTAGATTTATCACTCCTACAATATGTCTAGAAGAGCACGAGAAATGCATTGCAGATCGTGATTTTATATGTAAGTGTGTAGCAATTTGACCCGTGAAGAAGGAATTGGAGCATTGGATACAACATAACTGATTTTATATGTAAGTGTGTAGCAATTTGACCCGTGAAGAAGGAATTGGAGCGTTGGATACAACATAACTGGAAACCAAAAGGAGTGGTGGATTTGGGACTGGGACCGAAAGGTGTCTTCACACTCATCTTTTCTCACCTTGAAGATAAAGGTAGGATCTTTGAAGGGAGATCATACTTCCTTAACAATGTGGGTCTCTACATTAGGCACTGGGAAGCTTGTTTCAACCCACATAAGGAGAAATTCATAGAAGCACCGATATGGGTAATATTGTACTCTTTACGAGTAGATTTATGGATACCAAAAATTCTAAAAGGTATAAGGAAAGCACTAGGATTTTTTTTCAAGGTATCAAAGGTAAAAAAAAGAGGTAAGAACATATCACATGCTAGGTTAGGTGTGTATATGAAAATATCTCAACCATTATCAGATTATATAGAGTTGGACTATCATTGAGAGATCTGGAAACAACCTCTATATCATGAGTGTGTTTCATTTAGATGTAGAATTTGTCATGGGCATGACCACTTGATAAGAGAGTGTGCACTAAGAACAAAGGAACGAGCTTGCGGTGGTCAAATGTAAAATAATGGTTTCAATAAGGTCGCTACACAGAGACAAACTCACAAGAACTGAACCTCTTATAATACAAAGGGGTTGGAGGGGAAGAATTTATTTTCCGCACTGGAGGATGTGGAAGAAGACTCTCAGAACATAGAAGCCATCGATATGAATATTATTCCCACAAAATGAACTCTAGACAAAAGGTGTGCTAAAATGTAAGTTCGAAGAGGAGGAAGATATACAAGGTAGTTTTGACTTTTATTCACTGCCAGGTTTTGAGGAAATATCTCCTTTACTAAAGAAAAATTCATCAAACCTCTCAGATGAAGAGAGGGTATTAGCTACACCAGTGAATGATTAGGTGCAATAAGAACTGGGGGACTTGTCCAAAGAGGAAAGAGAGATCTATGCAAATGCTTATCTCAAGTGGAAAAGAAACTGATGAAACTCAATATTGGACGCAATAGATCAGTCATTCCAAGATTTTAGGACAAGGAGAAAGAAATTACACTGAAGGACCTTATTAAAGAACATGAGAAGAAGACAAATACACTGAAGAAGGAAGCGAGACAAAACACGAGAGTGAACCAGGGTAATACAGATCAAGCAATAGCTATGACAGAGAAGACATTTCCTTTTCCCAACTCATCATCACGAGAATTATTTCATGGAACATAAGATGGATACAAACACCGATATATTAGGGACTGAATAACAAAGGAAAACATAATGGTTGTTATATTACATGAAACAAAACTAATAGGGGAGAAAATGAATCAAATAGTAGGCACTTATTGGAAAGGATGTGAGTCCATGTCTCCCAACGCTACGGGTAGTGCAAGAGGCTTAGATGTTTGGTGGAAACCACATGAAGTGGTCTTCCAAGACTGGATGGCTTATGATCGAATTCTTACAGGTAGATTTAGGTATGTCGGAACAAAATAATTTTTTTCTATTGGTGGTTTGCAACCCTCCAGGTACAAGGGACAAGAAGGTTTTTTGGAAGCAACTACAGAAGGTGAAACAAATGATAAGAAATGTCTTATGGTTGGTCGGAGGATATTTTAATATCATAAGATCATTAGAGGAGAAAAAATGAGGCATTCATAGGTTAGACCAAGCATCCTTTGATTTTGATTGGATCATAGATATTGCACCTTATACACATTCCAACAAACAATAGGATGTTTACCTGGAATATCATCGTAGAGGCACCAATCATATAGCGTGTTGTTTGGATCATTTTTTGTTATCAAAGGAAGTTTTATAGAATGATATATTTATTGAAGCCTCAATTTTGTCTTGCATGGGGTAGCATCACTAACCCATTTGATTGGAAACTGATCTGAAAGAAGCCCCACTAAATTAGCCTATCCGTTTTGAAAACTTTTGGCTTCAATCCATTGGTCTTACACATTTATTAGCCAAATGGTGGAAGGATTTGGATATTAGAGGGACCAAAAAAATGAACACATTCTAACTCAAGCTAAAATATTTGAAGGAAAGGATAAAATTTTGGAATAACCATGCCTTTTGGAATATCTTTGAAGACAAGACAGAGTGGGAAAGTAAAATGGCTAGCATCCAACAAAGAATCATTCTAGAAGGAAGAACCTCAGAGTTGATAGCAGAAGAGGCACAGACCCTTCAAAATATAGAGCACAAAAGGTAACAAGAAGAATCTCTTTGCAAGTAAAATTCTAGGATACAATGGATCAAGGAGGGAGATCGTAACTCAAAGTTCTTCCACAATGCTATGATTGAGCGTACAATTTTTTTCCTTCAGAGGAAAGGATGGAGATAAGAAACTACAACATTGAGATATAGAAAGTGAATCAATGCATTATTTTAATGATCTCTTGACGGAGGACAGTTCAGGAAGACAATTATTTATAAATACAATGATTCAACACATACCAAGAGTGATTAATAGTGAGAAAAATATTGCATTAATGAGACCAATATCCACTTCTGAGGTTGAAATGGTGGTTATGAACATGCCTAAGAACAAGGCACTTGGGCCGGATGACCTTACGAGATACTAATTGCAAGCATGTTGGGCATTTTTAGGCAAGGAAATTCAAGAAGTAGTTGAGGAATCAAGATGGTTGGGATCATTTCATGCAACACTCAATGCTATGTTCCTAGCATTAGCCCCAAAAGCATGTCCCTTTGAAATTCCAGAGGCTTTCAGACCAATTTCTCTATGTAGAATTCTTTTTAAAATTATTTCTATGGTAATAGTTGATTGATTGAAACTGCTCCTTCCATTATTATTCTCCCCATCTCAAACTAGTTTTATAGAAGGGTGTCAAATTGTGGATGGAGTTATTATGGTGCAAGAAACTATTTATTCTTGGAGGCCGTAAAAATTCTTAGTTATATCATTAAACTAGACTTATCGAAGGCCCATGAAAGATTTAGATGGCAATTCTTATTTCAGGTTCTCCAAGCTTATGGTTTCTTGAACAATGGATAGAGTGTGTGGCGTCCATTATCTCATTTTTTTCTCTACTTTGATCAATGGTTCACCCTATCATACTATTCATCCTTCCAAAGGGCTCAGGAATGGTGATCCTCTATCAACATTTCTATTTATTCTAGACATGAAAGGACTTGGTCGAATGTTTCAAAAAGCTAGTGTATAAGGACACGTCTACGACCTTTTCTCATAAGGGGTAGATCTTCCTATTTCTCATCAACGTTTGTTGACAACATTATATTATTTAGTTTACCAACCTAGAGAGAGGTGAAAAGAATGGGTAGGATTTTACAATTTTTTATGGAAGCCCTAGGAGCTATAGTGAACACTAACAAATAAGAAATGTTCTCCTTCAATTGTTCAGAGATGGTTCAAATCAGGTTAAGTCGAACCTTGGGTTTTAATAGAGGTCAAATTACTTCATAGTATTTAGGAATACCTCTTGTATTGTTATAAAATAGGGTCTCTACGTGGGAAGAATTTATAGAAACAACTCATCGTAAAGTGAATAACATGAGTATCTATATTATCATTATGAGGTGTTGGCGTTGCACCTCTAGGAAACCATATATATCAAACATGCCACGAGATTTGGATGGTATTTCATGATCAAAATAGTCCTCAAAGCCCTTGAAAACACAATCATATCTATCCCTTGAATACTAAAACATCTTTTGAAAATCCAAGCACTATTGGGAACTACAACACGTAAGATTATGGACATAACCATCTGCAGAATCCATTTTTTGTGATATTCAAGACAGAGTAAAATTTCTTGGTACACCTAAATGACACCCATACTCTTTGAAAAGAATTCTATATATATCGTTCACGACACCCACACTCTTTGATAGGAATTATATTGAAAAGAGAAACACGAGCGTGGAGAAAATGTCATCAAAACTAATTTCATCGTGCTTTCTTAACAAATCAAAACATTCATTAATTGTTGTATTACACAAAAATTTTTGTCTAAAATAGAATTGAATATGTAACTAGCTATGTAGGCTATGTAGCTATGCATCTCGAATTGGATTTGTAACTAGCTATGTGGGTTATGCAACTAGCTAGCTATGCATCTAGGATTGGATCTAGGGCATGTAGGCTTCTTTCCTAGTAAATGCTAGGTAGGCAGCTAACAATGCATCTACAATTGGATTTGTAACTAGCTATGTAGCTAGCTTCTTTCCTGCTAAGCTCTACGAGGGGAATCTCTACATCTAAATGTATATTCTGGGGTTTCTTCGAGTTGTTGCTTCTAAATTGCAAAATCAACAAAAAATGTTGAGTTTTTCTCACAAATGACTAGATCTAGCTCTATATGGTTTTTTTATGTAAGGTTTTTGTCGGTGTCTATCTATATGAAGGTTTTTGGCGGTTCCTCTCAATTGAATGAGCCACCTTTTCAATCTCATGTTTAATCTACCCACACATAATATGATACTTAATTAGAAGCTATTGGTCATGCTACGTAAATTAGTGGTTCTATGACTGGTGCTAGTGGTCTTTAAGCAACTTTAGCTTCATCAGGTTATCCACCTAACCAACTATTTATACCAAACTCTTATGGATATGTGACAATTGTTGCACAACCATGAAATGGGAGAAGGAGGAGCTCAATTGGGGATTTAGAGAGACCAATGCTGTAGCAAATGGTGCAACCATGATATGTGACAATGAGGATCTCAATTGGGCATTTAGAGAGACCAATGCTATAACAAGAAACACATCCATGAAATGATAAATGGAGGGACTTAATTGGCCATTTGTAGAGACCAATGCTCTAACAAATAACACAACCATGAAATGAGAAAAGGAGGAGCTCAATTGGGAGTTTGGAGAGACCAATGCTATCAATAGCTAAACATTTTGATGGGTGGTGAGACTTATTACATGGAAATACACCTAATACCTCACATTCGGGCCATAGTCAACACTTATGTGAACATAGATGGATGCAAAGGACTAAAACTGACTCTGTTGGCATAACTATTCTACAATGGAAATGTTCTATAAACATATCAAATAGATATTCATAACTTGCAACAAGAAATAGAGGAGAACAACGCCGTCAAACCTTGCCTCCTAGTAATTTTTTTTTTTTCAAAACTCCAGAAATTGGTGGTTGCAAAAGAGCTAGAAAATCCTCATTCTCTACGGCAAAATCATTGGAAACACCACTCTAGCTCCTGTATATAAATTCCAACTCATCAGAAAAGGAAACAGAAAAAAGGGTGAGGAATGAATTTTAAAATAATTCAAGAAAGTATTTCCATGAGTACCAACTCACTCCAACTCACTCTGAAAGCATTATTTGTTGATGAAGTGAACCCTTCAACCACCAGTGCATATTCTCCTCAACCAGGACTTTCTCTCTCAATTAACACAAATCCAAAGACACACAAAATAAACGTTTACATAATTAACACATACAACTACACAACACAAATTACAAGCATAACACAACACTACAGATGAAATTGATGCATCTAACACTACACAAAAAATTTATGGAGCACTCCATAAGAAAAACAAGGAGGACTTTCTCTCTAAATTAACACAAATCCAAAGACACACAAAACAAACGTTTACATAATTAACACATACACCTACACAACACAAATTACAAGCATAACACAACACTACAGATGAAATTGATGCATCTAACACTACACTAAAAATTTATGGAGCACTCCATAAGACAAACAAATTTACACTAAAGTGCTTGAGAGAAAAGAATACCCATGCATGCTTAATGTGTAGATTGAACAGAGAAAAAAAATTCAAGTTACATAAATGTCCAAGTAAAATGAATTAAACACACAAATTAAGGGAACATAAAATTAATCAATCTCACCCCTCCCTAGTTAACCAGTTGAATAAATAGAGAAACCAATTTTTGGAATGAATTAAAGAGATAGACAAACAAATTGAAGGGAACAAAAAAAACTACCCTATCCATGAATAATCCTTAAAGAGATAAACAAACAAATTGAAGGGAACAAAAAAAACTACCATGTCCATGAATAATCCACTCCATCGACTCCGATTGTTTTCATACTGTAAAAATTTTGATCTCTTCCTCTTCGTTCGTAAATTTACCACTCTCATTATTCATTCATCACAATGGTCGATCCCTCTAATTCTTCATTCATGAGGAGAAAGTATATAATGACCAAGGAATTTGTGAGTTTTATGATTGCATTTTTAGAGCGTTTGTGAGTTTTATGATTGCATTTTTAGATTGTTGTGTTAAAAATTATCTGTTTTATGATTGCATTTTTAGACTGTTGTGTTCAAAATTATCTTTAACAACTCTTTTAATTGCCCTTCATTAAACAACATTTTAACTTAGTATTACTATTTTATAATTTATGATATTTTCTAACACTGAGCTTTTTAAAAATTATCAAAATACAGTTCAATCTTGGTCCATGACTTTCAAATTTTATATTTGAAGGGTTGTAGTTTTTTTACTTGCTTCTTTCAGTTCTCTGAGTGTGCATAACAATAAATACATTTAATATTTAATATTAATAGTGCAAAGGCTAGTCCTATTATTGAGTGATTGATATTAATATATAATATATTTTATATATATAATATATTATATATATATATATTATATATATATATATATATATATAATATAATTATAATATATATATATAAACTTAAACATGAATTTTTTTTTGTTTTTTTCCATTCCTTTTAAATATAAATTAATTTGGTGTTGGGTCTTTTTTTGTTTATGGAACCAATTTTTTATGGTAGCATCCTTGTTTATATTGTGGGAGATTTTCTCTTTAGGAATGACTAGTGAATTAAAATTGTTATTCCTCCCTACTTATTTTCAAATGGACAACAATTTTTTATACATCTGCTTTGCAACTTAGTAAATTTTTCAAAGTAAAATAGATATTTGTAAGATTTAATATCAAGCTAACAAATATTTTCATTGATAGATTTTTACATCCTTTTCTTTATAATCTATTATTGCTGTAATTTTTATATTAAAAGTTTTGTTTGTAATTAATTTGTGAATGGTTTCAGTGTGAAGGTAAAGATTGATTTTATTTTTTTTCCCTCGAAGCTTACACTGAGTAAGGGTTGAATTTGTCAAAGAAAAACATAGAGGATGTCTTGAAGGACGCTATTTTTGGGAGAGCACATTGAGAACATTGTGAATACATTCCTAAAAGTGAGAATCTAACATGACTCTATTTGAAACAATGTAAGCTTCCAAAGAATGTCTTGCACAAATAACATGAGCATGGAATCTAACTTGCAATGAGATAAGGTTGAGTATCTTGACTCATAGACGTCAAATATAGATTTCAATTAATTTAATAAATTGTGTTTTTTAATTAATTAATTTATTTCAACATACATATTTATAAAACTATAATAATAACTTTTACAATGGATTTAGAAGAGTGTGTATGCTTATGATGTCTAGTTCCTTAATGAAAATGTTAAATAAAATTAATAAAATTTATTGTATTGTATTGATTTTAATATTAAATAATTAATTGATATGTGTTATTACAAATTGACGCTATTATATAAATATCATGTTATTGCTTTTTTACTTTATAAGGGATTTGAACCTTGAGTGTCATGGTTTGCATAATAATATAATAAAAATAATATTTAAATAATACTAGAAAACCCATTTCAATATTTTGAAGTTAATCCTATGTTTTAAATAATAAAAAATTACTGTATAGAAAGTTCTTCTTGGTTTGGAGATGTAAAAGCTCTACTACCAGGGCTAATCACATGAAGGTGAGAGCTTATATGACCCAAAAAATGGCCCATCATTGGCATGGAACTAACCACTCACCCCACCCACACAATCCATTGTCAATGAGGCACATTCACACACATGCATACATGCACACAACAAACAAATGGCGCACACAAACATACACATACCCACAAACATTACACATATTGACTCACAAAGTGACATGTTCACACACATCACACTTACTATAAATTTTAGAATTAACATTATTTTATGCATGTGATTGAGATTGAGTATAGATATTATGGTGCTTGACAATTACATTTATTTTGTAAATTAATTAATATGTTATTAAAAGTAATAATAAAAAAATCTTTCATATGTTGAAAACAATGATTACTATTAGCAATATTTTAGAATTAATATTTTTTCCATATATTATTAAATTATATATATTTTGATATTATATATATAATAATATTATATATATATATAATATTATATAAATATATATTTGCAAGATTATTATATTAGGTTACAAAGTCTCTATAAAGTTAGTCTTAAAAAATGATTTTCCTACGCAAATATACATTTACTTTAATTTTAAAATTTAAATAATATTTAGATAATTAATTTTCAATATTTTTAATTAAATTTTATATATTTTAAATGTTTAATAAAAACATAAATATAATATTAATTTATTTATTTATTTATTAACGATTTATAATTAATTAATTGTGGATAATAAATATAATAACAATGATATTTATATTAGTTTTCAATATTTTATATTTAAAAATGATAATATCATTATGGAAACTATGTTAGTTTCTTTTTATAGTGAATATAATTGTGAATTAATATAATATAGATATTTCACTGTTTTATTTGAAATTTAAAATAATATTTAATAATTAAGCTTAAATAGTGTTGAAATTATGTTAATTTATATTTAAAATTAATATAATGGTCTATTAATATAGATATATAACTATTTTATTTTGAATTT
>APFE030245558.1:9054-19744 GCA_000404065.3 Pinus taeda
TTCTGAACTGTTCTCCTGCGTACTTCTTAATTTTCATCATATTGAGAGCCCTTGCCATGGGTGTTGCCATCAAGTACAACATCTGTAACCTATAACCATACCAGAAACATAATGCCAACATTTACCCCCAAACTTCTTAGGCTTCAATCCCAAATGAAATGACAACAATGTGCCTCATCACATCCTTCCTTCTTACAATGAGTGCTTGAAGGTTTGTCTTTCTTCACAGTGTTTGTTTTCTTCTCCTTCCATTTCAATTTCTTCTTGCGTTTATTTTTTCCTTCAATAGGTTTGGATGATTTCCCAACATCTGGGGTTACATTTTTACCTCTAGTTTCTAGATGAGTTGCTTGAATAGATACATCATCTAAGCTAGTTGGATTAAACATAAGTATGGTATGCCTAAAATAACTACGAAGACGACCTATGTATTTCAACAATGTTTCTGGTGAGTCTAATGAAATGCCTAGTGTTAAAGCTCTGTTACGAAATTCCTGAGTATAACTTTGAACACTTTGACTTTTAATTGATGTAGTGTTTGTCAACTCATCATTTCTTGTTGCATATAAGCCAATGGATAAAATTTCTTTTAATGGTAGAAAAAAATTCATTCCAAGTTGAAATGATTTTACCTTGCTTTTGGAGATCTACTTGTGTCTTGCCTTCCCACCATACAAGTGCGGTTCCTCCAAGTCGAAGGCTAGCAAGTTGGATCTTCTTTCTTTCTGAATCAACTTTTTGCACCTTGCAATATACATCAATTTTCCTTATCCAATTATCAAGTTTTTCAACATTAAGTTCTCCATCATAAATTGGCAAATCAAATTTTACTTATAATTTGATCAAAGAGGCATTCTTTTTCTTCTTCTTAGAAGAATTATTTTTATGAGAAGAAGATGATGATGACGATGATGGTTATGATGGAGGAGGCTTTTCTCCCTTTCCCTTATCTTCTTTATCTAGAGGAATAAAAAGAAAAGGTTCCTCTGCTCCTTTTTTTGGTTTAGGTGATGAAGTTCCTTCACATTTACCTTTTTAAACTCATGATACATCTCTTCTATCATGGCACGTATCGTCATGAAACTATCCAAGAATTAGGATTTTGACCCAAGTGGAGTTTCATCCACCATCCTTCTTTGTGAAAAGGCCCTTCCAATCTCTAGATTTGCCTCAACAAGCTCTCCTTTTCCTTGTTTGAGCCCCAATCGAGTAAGCATCCAAATCTTCACACAAACTTGTCAAACCTTAAAAACCTTGCTGCTCTGATACCACTTGATCCGTTAATGAAAAAGGTATTATAGGATATGTGTGAAGTCCCTTATGTTACTTAATGAAATGGATCAAAAATATTGTGAATAACATAAACAATGAAACAATTTGAAGACACATTGAAACACATCAACACAACCAAATTTAATAAAGGAGTTCACCAGACTTTCTGGCTATGTATTCTGGTCCTTTTGCTTCCAGTGTTGACCTCTTTATTTTGTCAAATTTTGTTATAGGCATAAGCTCAGAAACAGAGTCTCAGATGAGGAAATGGATGTCACCACTACATCCAGCTCGAAATTTCGAGTCAAATGAGTATAAACTCGACCATATTTGGCCATAGTGAACTCCATACACCCTGGAAAGTCAAAAATCACATATTCCTGTAGCAAAACCACCTTTCTACTACATTAAACCACCTTTGCCTGTAGCAAAACTTCCTTTCTTCTACATAAGGCCACTTATGTGGAAGGAAAACCACCTCTGCAACCAAAACCCGCCTTAGAATGCGCATTGGTGGTTTTGGTCTAGTTTGGCACCTGCATAACAATATAGAAATAATGGGCAGATGGAATACCAAGTTCCACCGCTTGGTATGTTGGCTAGTAGACTTATGTGAAAGCACTATTATATAATAGTTTTGGAAGGTCAATGATTTGAAACCTCCACCCAACCCTTTCACCTTATCCCATTTCTTATAGTTAATATATATGATAAAGATATATCATATAAGATATGATATCACCACGCATGTGGTATATTTGGAGCCTATGGTTTACATGCTACATATGGTTTGTGATTACATATATTTCTGGAAGTTAGTTTGGCATTAAGTGTTAAGGGATCGATGGTCGTGGGGTTGACCCTGACTATCCGACCCTTTTTTGGCGGCTTCATACCCAAAATCATAAATATAACTCCAACCTTTCCATTAACAAGTGACATAGTAGCTCATCTGGTGAGCAGAATCCAATAAAATATTAGTCTTATGGGAGGTCAGGGGTTCGATCCTCTCGAACCCCCAAAATTTTGGAATTTACATGCCAATATTAGGCAAATTTAGGTCGCCATGTGTCAGCACTGGATTGGCCCATTTCAACCAATCAAATTATGACACATCCTCAACCTCTAGTGACATCATCTTAGATATATGGTGCATTCCCAAGATGACACGTGTCCTACTGACATCACCCTGGGTTGACCATTGACTGTTGAATTTGACTATTTGACTTTGGCTTTTCCTCTTTTTTCCCTGGTTTGCCTTGAAACTTTGACTGGCCTTAACTTCTTGATCCGAGCTCAGATTTTTGCACCGTTCACACCGTTGGAATCATCTCATTGAGCACTTCGACTTGATCCCACTTTCAACTGAGTTTGAAAAATTTGATTTGGAGGCAAAATTGAATCCATTTTGGATCACAAGAAGTCTTTGTTTGCACTCCAAGAAGGAAAACTACTCGGACACATCATTTCTAAAGAAGGAGTAGTCATTGATCCTAAAAAAGTCTCAGCAATTCAACCACTCATATTACTAGGGAACAAGAAGGAAGTTCAATATTTCATTGGGAAAATTAATTTTTTAAGAAGGTTTATTCCTAATTATGCTGAAATAGTTAAGGACATAATTGATATGCTGAAAAATAACCATGAAATTAAATGGATTATTCATACTAGGTATACAATTGATGAGATTAACAATTCCATTGCAGAAGCCCCCATCTTAGTCAGTCTAGATTACTCTGAACCTTTTAATGCCTTTTCTTTTGCTTCTGAAACTACCTTAGCTGCTATTATTTTGCAAAAGAACAAAGATGGAGATGACCAACCCATTTTATTTTTTAGCAAAGTTATGAGAGATGTTGAGATAAAGTATGACATTATTGGAAAGACAGCCTATTATTTAGTTCAAGCTCTGAAAGTCTTTAGAGTCTATCTCCTCCACTCTTTTATTATTCCCTATGGGCCCAGTAGTGCTATAAAAATTGTTTTAACTTAGCCTGATACTCATGGAAGGAGAGGGAGATGAATATATAAAAAAATTTAGTATGATCTCATTATCAATACTACCAAGCTGGTAAAAGGTCAAGGACTGACTAAGATCCTTGCTAAGTCCAATTGCAAAATCTTAAGAATAAATTCTGTTTTTGAAATCCCTGTTGAGAAAAATCCACAAGAACCTTCTGCAACCCCCACATAGGAGAATCCACAAGAACCTTCTACAACCCCCACACAGGAGAATCCACAAGAACCTTTTGTAACCCCCACATAGGAGAATCCACAAGAACCTTATGAAATCCCAACATAGGAGAATCCATAAGAACCTTCTACACGTGATCAGTCAATTCTGATTCGCATTGATGAAAATGTTTTATTATCAGATTCACACTTTGATATTATGAACTCTCTTAGAGAATTTGAATGTCCACCTAAATTCAATAAAAATTAATTTAAAACATTGAAGTTGAAGGTTGTAAAGTACTCTATTGTAAATGCAAATCTGTAATGGAAGGATCCTCTTAACATCCTTTTAATTTGCCTAACAGAAAATGAGATAGAATGGATCCTTAATGAATTTCATGCAGGAATTTATGGAGGGCAATATGATTGGAGGGATAAAACATACAATATCTTAAGGGAACGATTTTATTGGCCTACTCTATTTGCACAGGTGGTAGAAAAGGTTAGGAGATGTACACAATGTCAAATGTTTGCTGGAAAGCTGAGATTATCAGTTCTTCCATTGGTTCCAGTACTAGTCCAAGCACCATTCCTTCAATGGGGATTGGATTTGATTGGTGAAATTTATCCTCCATCAAGCAGTCAATACAGATGGATATTGACTCCTATAGATTACTTTACCAAATGGGTAGCCATTCCATTCAGAAATGAAATTGATGTTGTTGTTATCAAATTTATTGAAGAATACATATTGTATAGATTTGGATGCCCCAAGAAAATAGTGACAGACAATGCAAAAGCATTTAGTAGATATAAGATGACAAATCTTGTTGCATTCTACACCATACTATCCACAAGGAAATGGACTGGCAGGGTCCTCCAATAAAAGTTTGGTTAAATTTATAAAGAAAACATTGGAGGATCATAAAAGGATTTGGGACAGTCATCTAATTAATGCACTTTGGGCCAACAAGATTTCACCCAAAAGGTTAACAAATAAATCCCCTTTTCAGCTTTTTTATGGAAAATAAGCTATATCTCCCACACATTTAGCTTTTCTTGTCATGAAGTTTTTGCAAGAGTCAAATGAAGAGACTGATGAATTCTCTCAAAGAATAAATTAGATCATAGAACTAAATGAGGATAGAGATGAAATACATTACAAACTTAAGAAACATTAGAGTAAAATGAAAAGCTTGTTTGATAGGAAAGCTAGGGAAAGAGATTTCAGGGAAGGTTATTTAGTACTAAGATGGCATGCTAGGAGAGAAGACAAAGTGAAAAATGGCAAGTTTGACAACCTCTACTTGCGTCCTTTTAGAATTGTTGAGGTTAAGGGTAATAACACTTTCATTCTGTAGAATTTGGAGGAAGAGTATTCCTCATTGCATGTCAATGGGAAATACTTGAGGCACTACATTCAATATTGAGAGGTTTCCATTCCTTCATCATTTTATTATACCAAAGAGTTTATTTTACATGCAGCGTTTATTTGTTTCAACAGAGACCACATTAGCCCACATTAGCCCGAGGAGAAGGCACATGGATTTGCAAGTTCTCTACAAGCCGCAAGAGGAAGCAGCCCCCAGTTGGAGCTGAAGTTGTAACATGCTTTATTTTTGATAAGTTAATTTTTTATTTATAAAAGTGGGTATGAAAAAATAACGAAAAAAAATAGAAAAAAAAAAATATATATGAAATAAAACCCCATCAAAAGAAAATCAAATAATTGTATAAGTGTGCTTGCTTAAATGCCACTTTATAGAAATAAATTGCTTTGTAAAAAATAAATATTTTGTGTGCAACTTGTTTTCATGCCACATCATTTTCTTCTAATTTGAATCAAACTATTTAATCTCGATCAAATCATTTAAATTTATGTTTTAGATTAGAGAATAAGTTCAACCAAACTATTTAATCTTGGTCAAACACTAGAATATAAGATAGAATATGATAAATTAATGGCCCAATATGCTCAAAATTTGGAAAAAGTTGTATTAGATTAGGATTAATTAGTGAATTAGGAAAATAAGGGCTGCCAGTGTAAATGCACCAAAATTATATTAGTTTTTAATTATCGTTTAATTACCTTTTACATGGTGATTAATTATTTGTAAATAAAACTTGTTATGTTTTATGTCAAAGTCATATACAACAAAAGTTATTTGTCTACAAGTGATAAAGTTCATATAACCGACGACAATCTGCCTCCATCTAGATCAACGGTAGGGAAGCCACTTCACACCCCCTCGCCATGATATGTGATAACGACAGGGGGGTGTGAAAAGTTGTTTTGGCCGCATGGGTCCCTTGCTAACTTGTCATCGCCTCTGCACTTCATATCCCCCTCACTCCTTACCACTTATCGCCACCCCCTCAAAATCTATCTATCTACCTTCCCATTCTTCTTGATACTGTGCTAATTGTGACATCTCTAATGACTTCTGCCTTCAACCACTCCATGCCACGTGCCCTGATCTGTTGCTGCCTATCCATTGCCGCCAATTTATTGCTTCCCATTATTGATCTCCCTCCATTAAATGACCAATTTGGTGATCACTAATGTCTTTCCTGTAACAGTAACCTTATACGGATGATAAATATCCCTTCACCCCATTACACTTGCTTTCCTTAATTTCCCTTTCAATGTTCGAATCCATTTTTCTTGTTTTTATAGTCTCTGTTGAGCAGACCCTACAAAAAGTAAGCATCATTTTAAGGTATCCCTACAACTTTTTTGTTATCCTACATTACAGTTCTATTACTATGGATCCTAAGAAGAAAGATAAGCCATCTACCAGTTCTTTTGTAGTACAAGAAACCCAAAGGCCTTCGATGCCTTAGACCTGGACCACATCCCATTAGCTCACCAATATTTTAAGATTGCAGATACAGAATGTGGATACAACATATTCAAATTACATAATTGGCTAAAATAGACCTACATTGACTATGAAGATGACATAAACCTATGGGAATCCCTTCTACCTCTGTACATGTTTTCTCAAACCTATTCTTTTCCTGACCTAGTCATGTGGTCCCAAGCTAAGTATAACCCTTTACAGAGAACTATGGTAACTTAGAATGGAGACATTCTGATATCTATCACCCCTAAAATCATCAACAAAATGCTTATGATCCCTAAAAATGATTCCCTTAGCTTTTTATCCACTACAACATTAATTGACGTATATCATAAACCCACCTTCCCTCAAAGAGGTCAAATTTTGAGATCTTTCTCCCTGAAGATTTTGAGCTCCCTAAAAAGAATCCTCCTTATCTAGCATCCATGTTTCCTAAGAGAGATAAACACATAATTTCCCTAATTTATTTCTTTTTAGGCTACCAAACCGATCACTAGGTAGATGAAGCTATCCTAGGTTATTTATCATTTTTCTCTAAAGAAAACAAACCTGCCTTCATGTATAATTACAATCAATTCTTGGTTGAAGCTATGCGTGAGAATTGATGACTATCATTATTGAAGGAGTGTTTAAATACTCCTATGTGCTAGTACATATGTTTATTTTTTAGCAGCGAGACTGTTTACCTATTGTTCTACACAACAAGGATGATTAACAAGAAAATCAAGCAATCACAAAATGGAACTCATTGATTAGGAAGAACTCAACTGAGTTAAGATTTTTAGACTCCATTGATTGTTTCGTTCACCTAGTTGCACAACTTCTCAGTAGTCAAAGTGAACCCAGGATCAACACATAAATCAAATGGATCCTGCATCTTAGTGACCGAGTTAGAACAAGAGACTGATATCTTTACCAAAACTATATAGAGGTCAAAGTATATGGCTACGAATTGGCTCCATATAAATTGTCCAGAAATGTTCTAATCAGAATTTTCTCTCTAGAATATATTAGGCAAATTATTAATATGGATGATCTTCATTTTTTTTTCATGGAAGAGGAGATCTCGGTTCAAGATAAAGGAACATGTAGGATAATTCATTTGTAATAATAGATCAGTGGGTTTAAAAGTAGATGCAATACTAAAATAGATGGTTTTCCAGCCAAGCTTCACTTGGTCTTATGACCCATTCAGTACTATCTCAGATTTAAGGGTGGAACTCAAAACCACACCTTACAATCATACACCAAGATAAGAGATTGAGAAGTATAGAAATCAAGAACAATGGGAGGAGAATACACTCAAGAAGCAGAAGAACAGGTTTTACCTCCTTCTACTCTTTAGACTCCTACTTCTCACACCAAGTAGGATAAGAGGCCCAGAGAAGGATCTTCATCATCAAAAGTTGGAGAAAAGGAATTCATTCACTATTAGAAAAAATGAAGGATTGATGCCAAAGGCACTATTACTACTCAAGGTAAAAAGGAGCCTATCATCATCAATTTGGATGATTTACAAGTTTCCATAGGGACAAAAGAACATGTAATCACTACTGCATATTCTTCTTTAGCTTCACAAAAGTTTTTAGAGATCACTCAATCTGCACGAGAAAATCAAATAGAGGAGACAAACATCTTCACTAATTTCCTTGAAATTAAGCAGAATAATGAAGCTTTGAAGGAAAATGTTTATGCATAGTTTTGGAAGCAGACTTGTACTTCACAGCATAGGTCGTTGAAAGCGTTTGACAACAAAAAGGGTAGAATACAAATGACATTTCTATAGGCTCAAGTCCTTTTTCCCAAGTCTTTTTTTATTATAAGAAGATCATATTTTCTTTTGATTCTAATCAAATACACCCAATTGATTAAATGGAAATGCATAGGAAGTATTGTGAGATTCTTTTGTCTACCATGACCAATACTGATATGACATTGTCGAAACTCAGAACTACTCTGTCAAATGTGAAGTCACAATTGAAGATTGAAAATATATCATCTTTAGAAAAGAATAACAGGGTCAAGTCATTAGAATAATTAGTGATTAAAATTGGATATGAACCTACTGATGTTAAAGATGAAGAAGATGTTATCAAAATTAATAATTTAGATATGACATCATTGAGGATGTATCTTAAACTGCCTTATATAGAGGACCCTCAGACCAAGGAGACGGGAGAAAGTGAACAACACAAGGATGAAATGATCAAACTATCATTGAATAGAATGTATAGATAAAGACCATGGATGAGAAAATTGTGAAATTGATTAAGGAAAAAGAGCAATTTACTCAGTTAGCTATAGCTCCCATCACAAAAATGCCTATTACAGTGTCCAAAAGAGTAGGGGAATCTACATCAGCCACAAAAAAATATACATTGACAATAGGGGATTTGAATAAACTCTTATACAAGATGACGCACCAGAAACAAGAAAATGAAAGGCTTCATAAGAAATTTAAGAATCTGGAAGCTCATAAGATAAATAATGACACTCTATATGTTGAAGAAAGGTAGAAGACCCACATGTTAAACATAAGAATAGTAGAGTTTCAGAGTGATTCATTGATGGCTTCAGCCTTGGCCCAAGCCAAGGAAAGAATTTGGGCAGATATTAGTCAGGCCATAACTGAAGTATGGCCCTCCATTCAAATCATTTTTGAGCAGGAGGAACTTATAAACAAATGTTAGATAGCTATTGATGAAGTGAAGCAACTTCTTAAAGGAAAACGAAGTGAAGCTACAAACATGATCATAGTTCTTAATTCAAAAACTAGGGTTGAGTTGGAGTAGATTAAAATTCTGGACAAAACATAAACCATTTTCAAGATCAAGAAGGTTTTGCAAAAAAAGAACTTTATGACTCAGTTAGAAACTAAGTGCCAAACCTTGAAATTTTTTGTCCAGAGATTTCATTTTAAGTTTAATTTACTTAATTAGAGAGGGCTTTCATGATTAGTGGCCCCAAATAATAGTTTGATCAGTTTGGAAGAATACTTCCAAAATATTTATACTATAGCAACTGATAAAGAAAATTTTGTAGGCATAAAGTGTCATATTACAAGAAAAAAATGTTAGAAGCTTGAGTTTTTGACTTGAATATTAAGCATGAGATTAAACACCCTTTTGTAAATAAAACAACTTTTGAGCAATACACCAAGGTTGATGAAGTTTATAGGAAAATGGTAAATATTTCTATACCAAGTGAAGACTGATGGGATCACTTGTGTGAATTAAGAATATTCTTCCTCCTACTACCCCTAGGATAATGGCCAACTGGAAGCTATCAAATAAGTCCTAAAAACCATGATCCATCGGTTAGTAGGCAGTCACAAAATGCGCTATCACTACATGTTATACCATGCATTGTGGGAATATTGAACCTCAATCAAAACTGCTATAGGATTTATTCCATTCCAACTGGCTTACGGCCTAGAATCAATGCTACCTATCGAGTGTCAGATTCCTTCACTAAAACTAGTTGTTGAACTCTTGCCTGACACCATCGTCAAAGAATATTGCTTGCTATCTCTCAATTACTTGGATGAGACTTGTTGAGATTTCACACTGGCTCTCGAAGCCCACAAGCATCGATTCAAGGCCCAATATGAAAAAAATTTCAAGCCCCGTTCTTACCAAGAAGGTGACCTTGTTCTAGTTTATGATAAAAAACAAAACCTCTTGGGGGAAGGTACACTTCAACCATTATGGATCGGTCCATATGTTGTTATCAAGGTCCTCTCAAAATGTACATATGAAATTTAGGATTTTGATGGAATCCATCTTGCATAGCCCCAGAATGGGATCTATCTGAAAACGTATTATGCCTAATATTGCACTCGACATTTTCTTTGTGATTTTATGTATTTATAATTTTTTCTTCTTTTGTTGTAACTATATTTTTTTTGATTTTTATGAATATTTGTCTCATGCATGTCTCTTGTTGCGCAGATGTATTCATTACCCTTACCATACATAGGATACGCATATGGTGCCAATTGTCACACATGACACATTGCATCAGCTACTTGGTATATTTAAACACTTGAGTCAGAACTACTTAGTTCTGGGGGAGTTTTTCTTGGCATTGGCACCAATAACTTTACTGAGAATATGTCTGTAATTTTACTTCTTACTTAAGCATCATCTTGGGACATCTCCAATCTAGTGGTCAGGTTAGACTCTCAACTAGTCTTGATGCAATTGACAAATCATTATCAAATTCAAATTCCAACCTTATTACGTAATTATTTAAGGGTATGAATCTTTGAATGCCAATTTGATTTTATTACATATGAATACATTCCCAATATCTGACTTGTTAGAAAATTATGTATTAGATAGGCATCTATCTCATTCATTATAGATACATGCATGAAA